>BMAO01016439.1:0-153008 GCA_019973975.1 Trichonephila clavata | reverse complement strand
ATAATAACAAGATTAGATACTCTAAAAAACTTTAAAATATGTCTAAATTTTCCAAAATAGGATGAATGATTATATCACCTTGTTCCGCAATAAGGTAGAATTTGTCGATTTTGCTCACATCTATATTTATCATTTTTATACTGAAATTTTCAGGATTGTAAATATTACTTTCAGCACTTTTGTGATAATTATAATAATGTAATTTATTTTGATCATCAAAATAACCAAATTCATCAGCGAGGGTTCCCACTTTGCTAACTTTACCATCTTTGACTAGCCTAAATAGATCAATTGCGTGGTTTTGAGATCCAGGCTCAATAGGACCTTCTGCAGCAAAAAACTTAGGTGCATGACCAACATATTCCTTAAATTTTAGATTATGAGTCTTTTTTACACTACCAAAATCCACAAATTTATATTCATCTGAAACGCCAGAATATTGTGGATCATACTTTTTATATTCAAAAAACTCATTACCTAAAAAATTACAAAACGTTAATTTATAATTATCATGATCGGATTTAACGACTTTAAGGTAATGAAAATCTCTAGGAATCTTTACTTCCTCTTCCGTAATATGATTACGTACAACAAGCTCATCATTGAGCATATGATAGCCAATTTTTGGTAAAGCAGCTATATTGATTGTCTTATTTAGCTTAAAATTTGCTTCATAAATGCCGCTTAACAACTCCTTTCCTTTTTCTAGGGTTACGTCTTGATCTGAAGCTATATTCTTAATTAAGCTTAATTTTTTCTGCATGTTCAATATGGCTTTCGTCAAAACTTCTATTGATTGCCATACAGTTAATTTATTATCAGTCAAATTATATACTTCGAGTATTAAATTAACAGAATTTTATCATGAATTTATGTTAAAAGTATTATACTTTGTAAACTTATGTCATGATATTAACTACATTAGCTAAAACATGCTTTTTATCTAAGTGGAGTTGCTTAGCAACAACAAAAAGTTCATCTATTTTTTTCCACTGACCTAGTAAAATTTCAACATCATTTACCTCTTTCTTTATGCTTCCTAAAATGAAGGCCTGAATTATATATGATGCTAGTTCTAGTTCGATTTCGCTATTAATTACTTTATTAATCATATTGGGATTCTTTAAATCATGAAGGAATTTATAAAAGCACTTGTATGCTTCATAAGCATCACTACTTATTGCATTTATTATCATTCCTGGCATTCCAGGAAATAAAGTAATCATTTCATCAAACGTTTGATCATCAGATTTACATTGAGATGAAAACAACTTGCTTTGTTTCATCATAAGTTAATGGAAGTAAATTCAGCTGAAAGCACCTACACAAGATAGTGGTTTGTATATCATATGGCTTATGGCTAATTATAAATATTTTAGAATTTTTTGGCGGCTCTTCTAATATTTTCAATATTGCGTTTTTAGCGTTATTAGTCATTGCCTCTAAGCTATCTATTATAGCTATTTTGTGTTCTGATTGAATGGGACTTAAGTGTAGAAAGTTTTTCATTTCTCTGACTTTTTCTATTCCGATAGTATCACCTTCAACAATGTGTAAGTCCAATGCTACTTCATTATAGTTTTTTATGAGTAACCAATTGGAGAAGGATTTTGCAAGTGTTGCTTTTCCTATACCTTTTTTACCACAGACCAGCCAAGACTGAACAGATAAGTTGTTCATTAATTTTTTTTTGGCCTGGTTGTGACCTATTACTTTTTTCATTCTTTCTTCTATAGATCTTAGTTTGAAAATGCATTAGTTACTGTTTGTAATAAAATTGCACCTTCCCTTAAAACCTTATCTTATCTTCGGTTAAGTCAATAATAGTAGATTCTATACCAGAAACTAATTCATCATCTTCAATCACTGCAGATAAATGTTGCTTAATGGATTGTGGTATATCGTCTGCCTTACATACACTTTTTTCTCCTGAAATATTTATACTAGTTGCAACTATTGGAACTTTCAGTTTGTTTAGTATTGAAATTGCAATAGGATGCTCAGGGATTCTGATGCCTATACTATCTTTAAAGAATGCGTTTGGCAATATATTATTGTTTTTAAGTGGTAAAATATAGGTAATCGGTCCAGGAGAAAAGTGGTTTATTAAATCAATATATCTTTCCTTCACCTTTGCTATTTTTATCAAATTGTAAATATCACTAACAAATATGGAGAGTGGCTTATTTTGAGAGCGTTTCTTTATCTGATATATTTCTCCTATAGATTCATTATCTAGTGCATTACAAGCAAGAGCATACACTGTTTCTGTTGGAAAACACACTAACAAGTTGTTCTGTATTGCATTTATTATTTTAGATATCATATAGCTAGAAACTTATTCATAACAACTAAATCAGCTTTGTTGCATTGTATCTTATATAGTAACTAGCTAGTTTTTGTAAACGTGGATGCAAATTTGCTACAACCCAAACTCTTCATTGATTTTATCAACTATTGCCTGTGGTGGATCCTCTCCCCATCCTGAATATAAAATCCCTCCATAGTCTGCAACATCTATAGAACCAGTTCTGCTTTTTGCTAGAAACATTTCTCTTTTCTCTTTATCAACTAATACATAATGCCACGCTGATTTTCCACGATCTTTACCACGGACTAAGTATATGAGATCTGACCTACTTCTTTTTGTTGCATCAGCAAAAGATCTTTCATTGACAGTTCTGCTTTTGCTTTTGATACCACCGCTTTCAGAAAAAGCTTCCTTGGATTCAGTTTTTTTGCCTGCTAATTCAGAAATTTTTCCTTTTTCCCCTAATGCACGTTCTTTGGTGTTTTGAGACGAATACTTACTGGAAAAACCTTCCCCTGTACCGCCAGGAGTCCTGTTTGTGAAACGCTTAGTAAATGAATTATTGTCGTTGTTTTCTGCCATAAAAATCTCCAAACTTTAGATTGTAGAATCCAAATTTTTACTACACCCTATCATATGTTAATTAAGTTAATATAAATGAAAGATAATATAGTAATTATTACAGGAATTACGGCTTCAGGTAAATCAGAATTATGCGATAACCTGATAGAAAAATATGGAAATATTGGTATAATAAATTGTGATTCAAAGCAGGTATATAAAGAAATTCCCATAATTACTGCTCAACCACCAAAGCAAGAAGTATTTTATAAACTATATGGTTATGTTTCAGCAAGAGAAAATTATTCTGTGGGTCTGTGGTTAGAGGATTTAGAAAAAGAAGTTAATCACGCATTAGAAAATGCTCAAATACCTATCATCACTGGAGGAAGTGGACTCTACATTAGCAGCTTAATTAAGGGCTTATCATCAATGCCACAAATAAGTCAGGAAGTGAGAAAAAATGTAAGTGAATTAAGGAAAAATTTAAGCAAAGAGGAGTTCTATAAGTTAGTGCTAAACAGGGACTCAAAAATTCAAGGCAAAATATTCATAAATGACTCGCACCGTCTTTCAAGGGCGCTTGAAGTTATCACTGAAACTGGCAAGTCAATTTTCGTATGGCAAGAACATAGACAGCCTCCCTTGTTCAATAATTTTAAGATATATACAATTTTGCCTAGACGTGAAGATGTATACCAAAAAATAAATTCTCGTTTTATTACAATGGTTGAAAATGGAGTAATCGATGAAGTAAAAAAGCTACTTAGCATGAACTTAGCCCCACACTTGCCAGCTATGAAAGCACATGGAGTACCAGAAATTATAAAGTACTTGAAGGGTGAGCTCTCTTTAAATGAAGCAATACAAATTGCTCAAACAAATACAAGACACTACGCGAAACGTCAGTATACTTGGTTTAAAAATCAATTTCCAAATGCTGAAATAATTGACTGTGCAAGCAAATTGACAGAATTTGGGATATTTTGATTATTAGTTTTAGGGTGTATTTCCATGTTCATTGCTATGGGCAGGAGGTTCTACACTTTCCAGATGGCTGTTCACTTTCGGTTGCTTATCCAATTCATGCCCTATTTTTATTTTAAAAAATCCAAATTTTTCGCACAATTTTTGAAAGCATTCTTTTATGATGTCAAACAAGTTTTTATCACCCATATTATAGTCCTTCAGTCTCTTAGGAGCAGTAAGTGACAATTTACCATCTTTATATATCACATCATCTTTATCGTTTTGAGATTCAATTGTGAATTCAATTGAACTGGATAGATCACACACCTTGTCACCGGCTTTACCATCACTCCTTTGGAAAAATATCGGTAATTTCATATCCGATCTAATACTTAAGACCTGCTGCGAATCAAGCGATAAAAAAAAGGGAAGGAGGGTGAATAAAATCAAGGTTAACTAAAAGGCGTGCTTAAGATTTACAATACCAGCAATAATATTGAACCTCAGGTTATATTTTTTCTGAAAATTGCGATAAACATTCGACATAATTTTAAATATCTTTATCTCTCGGATCTTATTTTCTACTCTCATTCTAAATGATGCTAATCTTCTATTATGCTCTTTCTGCTCTTGAGTTAATGGCTTTTTACGATACTTTTTATATGGAATTATAACATTGCTTTGCAATTTTTGCCAACCTTGATATCCAGAATCGGCATGTTTTATGCTATCAAGTGGTAAATATTTTTCTTGTTTCCTTATGCGAAAATCACTAATTCTACCACGGTATGACTTTGACACTGATAAAATTCTTCCTCCTTCTTCGATAATAATCTCAGTTTTCATAGTGTTGGTTCTTTTTTTTCCTGAATATGATTTCTTCCGTTTTTTACTATCTTCTGGTCTCTGTATTTGCTGTTCTGTAACATCAGCCAAAATCTTCAGTGTTTTTTCTGGCGTCATACTTCTATCTTTTGTGATAGTAACTTTTTTGGCAAGTAATGGCTCTATTTTCTTCAGTAACCTACACACATTTGCGTTGTGCACATTGAACAGGCACCCTAAAAATCTGTGTGTTATGTAAGTGCGATAGTACAAAATTACGCAAAATAACTTATCTTCCAGAGTTGGTAGTTGTGATCTTCTACCATGGCACTTTTTTTGTTTTTCAAGTTTTTCCCACTCAGACCTCACTTTTTCCACCACCTTTTCGAACTCCTCTACAGTTAAACCTGTTATATTACGAAAGTTTCTTGGATGTTTCTTTATGTTATAGTAACTAAAGCTCATTTTTTTACCTTACTCAATCTGCTTATTCTTCTTTTACCTCTCTCACATCATTTTGTCATCACCTTTTGCAGCAGGTCTTTACATTATTTTGGTCAATATAATCAATATTCATTACTCTTTTAGGGGAGAATACTAGAAATGAATGTTGGCCAAGTGCAAGTTGAGATTCTATCAATACACCAGCTTCATGCCCTGCCTGATTACAATTGGTAACCAGTTCTTCTAGGATAGAATCACTTGGAACTTTTGCTTCAGCATATTTGAACATTTCCTTAAAAACTTCTTTTGCAAATGGGCGATAATTCTTTTCTCCATTTTTGTTGTTTTCAATCAAGCTAGCGTGTTTTGCATATAATTGATTAATAAAGTTTTGGTCTATATCTTTTTTATTAATAACAAAATCCATTCTTGGAAAATCTTTATACGCCTGATAACCAGAATTCGCTTCAGCATTGCCTTTACCAGCTCTTAACTTACTAAAATCAAACTTTTCTGCTTGAGCTCTTAGTGTAACTATTGGATTTTCCTTTTCTTCTGGTATAAATCTATTCATTGTTAATACCCTGTATATGAATTACTAACAGTATAATAGTACATGAAAATGATTAATAAGTCAATAAATATTTTATGTAAAAGCAAGTTCTATGACAGCAAATGGTGTATAGCTTGACTATAAGGTGACAGGACTTTAAGAAGACCCTATTATTGATAAGCAATTTTACACATGTATGAATCTCAATGAGCAATCAGATTTTTCTAAATAGCAGGCTGGAGAATATACCTAAGTTCCATTCCGCAATATTGCCTAAACTTTGTGGTGGGGACAAGGTGGTGGATCTGCTGTTTTATAAGCCACTTAGTTATGTGGATAGAAGCAAGTTACTATCTGATGCTCGAGTTGGAGAATTTACAACTTTCATTGCAAAAGTTTATGAACATCAGTCGCCCACTTTTAGAGGTAGACCATATAAAATAGTCGTTGAAAGTGAGAGTCAGTATATATTCATAGTCTTTTTTAATTACTCAGTTAAGTATTTATATAAACTATTTCCAGTTGGAGCCTATGTAATCATCAGTGGCAAACTCGAAAAATTTGCTGAGCATTGGCAGATTACTCATCCAGATTACGTGTTGCTTGACATCAACCAATTTAAAGAAATAGCTCGCATAGAGCCAGTCTACCAATTATGCCGTGGCATTACCAATAAGAGCATTGGAAACATAATAAGCTCTAACCTGAAAGAATTGCCTGATTTGCCAGAGTGGATAGATGATACATTAATCAAGCAAAAAAAATGGCTAAGTTGGAGGGAAAGCATCATAAAGTTGCACAGACCAAGCTCATTGGCGGAAGCCGAGGTTTGTAGAAAAAGGCTTGCTTATGATGAATTGTTTGCGTATCAGCTAGCACTGAAACTTGCAAGAGAAAATCATGTAAAAGAAAGGGGAAGAGAATTTATAGTATTGAATAAATATAAAGAGCAAGTTTTAAATGAATTATCGTTTCAATTAACAAATGATCAAACTCGCGCAATAGATGAGATCTCAGAGAGACAAAAATCCAAGTATCGCATGATAAGCTTGCTGCAAGGTGATGTTGGTAGTGGCAAAACCGTAGTTGCACTTTTTGCGATGATAAATGTGGTAGAAAACAACATGCAGGCAGCTCTAATGGCACCGACTACTATCTTGGCGGAGCAACATTATAATTGGATTGAGGAAGTTTTATCCTGTACCGATATAAAAGTTGCGCTGCTTACTGGTAAAACTGCGCGCAAGGAAAGAAAGATTATCATGAACGAACTTGCAAGTGGCGTTTTAAATATAGTGATTGGCACTCATGCACTATTTCAAGCTAACGTTACATTTAAAAATTTAGGGCTTGCAGTCATAGACGAGCAACAGCGATTTGGAGTGATGCAGAGAAATCGCTTGGTAGGAAAAGGAGAAAATGCCGATATACTTTTCGTTACTGCAACTCCCATTCCAAGAACTTTGCAGCAAGCTATGTATGGTGACGTTGAATGTTCAATTTTGAAAGAAAAACCAAAATCCAGATTGCCAATAAAAACTGTAACTATGAACATTAGTAGGGTGCCAGATGTTATTGAAAAGCTAAAAGGTGCTATAAACAGGGGCGAAAAAGCATATTGGATTTGTCCATATATAGAAGAAAACGAAGAGACCAATATTGCTGCAGCAGAGATGCGTTTTCAGGAATTACAAAAAACATTTCTTGATAAAGTCGGGATAATACACGGAAAATTGACTCAGGAGCAGAAAGATCAAGTTATGTTTTCCTTCAAAAGGAATGAATTTTCTCTGCTTGTTGCAACCACTGTGATAGAAGTTGGTATAGATGTGCCAGATGCAACCATCATGATTATAGAAAATGCAGAGCAATTTGGGTTATCACAATTGCATCAGTTAAGAGGCAGAGTAGGGCGAGGAAACAAGCCATCTTTTTGTGTATTATTATACGATAATTTAAGTAAAAGCTCATCTTCAAAGTTAAAGATCATGTGTGAGTCACAAGATGGATTTTACATTGCTGAAAGGGACATGATGCTAAGAGGCAGTGGAGATATTTTAGGCACAAAACAATCAGGATGTATGGAATTTAAATTTGCTGATTTATATCAGGACAAAGAGCTGCTCAACCTCGCGTATAATAATGCAAAAGGTGCAATGGCTGATTTTAAATTACTGCTTGATATATTTGAATATAGAAGTAGATTACATTTTTCAAAATTTCAGTAGGAAAACTTCTTATCCAGGTAGCTCGCAGAAACGAATTAAATGCAAAACTTACTTGACAAATTCCGCCAGCCCCCTTATTATGATACTGGAGTATGTATGGTCCCAGAGTGTGATGGTGAGGACTTAGTATAAATAATTCTGGAGACTGTATCCACTGTAAACATATAAACTCAAAAGGAGTAAGACCCTTAAGAGTTTTAAGTCTTTTAGCGTAATTGTAGGCCATAACAAAGTCATAAAGATGCTCTTTGAGTTGCTGGTGAGAATGACTTCTTAACTGTGGCATTCTTTAAAGTTTTATTCATACGTTCAACTTGCCCATTTGTCCAAGGATGGCTAACTTTTGTCAAACGATGTTCAATGCCGTTATCTGTACAAACTCTATCAAATATGTGCTTGAAAGCATACTTATGACGCTTCTGGTTGGTAAATTGTATGCCGTTATCTGTTAAAATGGTATGTATTTTATATGGTAAGGTTTTAATCAAATTACGTAGAAACTCAGCAGCTATGGGTTTTGTAGCAGTATTATGCAACTCAACGTAGGTGAATTTGATCTATTGCAACAAACAAATACAGCTTTCCTTCTTCTGTTCTAATACCAATTCTCATTGTTGGTCAGTCAAATAGGAGACATTGCAGAGTTGTTTAATTGTGGAGATGGCAAGAGAAGTAATAAATTTGCACAAAGCACCCTCAAGCAGAGCAATTGTATCGTATATCTTATTGCGCAAAATGTTCTGTTTTATATATAACCAAAACCTCTCAACTGGATTGAGCTCAGGTGAGTATGGTGGTAGATATATAATCTCAACATTTTTAGGTACCTTTAAATTTTTTGACTTATGCCAACTAGCACAATCCATAACTAAAAAAGCCTCTCTTGTTCCTAAATATTGTGACATTTGCTCAAGAAATATATTCATACAATCAGTGTTAACATTTGGTGCAAGCAAACTAGAATTTTCTCCGTTTTGGGGATTAATTGCACTGTAGAGATAAAAATTTTGCCTACCTAATTTTATTTTAACCTTCGTCCTGGTGCCCTTTTTAAACCACCCATGTCCAACTTTCGAATGTGTGCCAAACCTTGATTCATCAAAGAAAAACAGCTCTTTTTTAGGATACTTGCCAATAATTTCATTGAGATTTTTTTTTGAATTCTTCCTGTCTGTTTTTATCTTGTCCATTATGAACTGGCCTTGGTGTAATATATGAAAATTTCATTCTTTGCATATTACGGTGCACTGTGGACTTACTGACATTCAGACCAAATTTTTCCTGAATCTTTATTCTCATTTCTTTAATAGTAATGTTGGGATTTTCTTCTATCCATACTTCAACTTGCTGTAGTTGAACCTGATTTAATTTAGTTTTTCTACGTCGTTGTGGAGGAGCAAACAGTTTTTCTTCTCTGCCAAATTTCAAGAGTTTTACCCACGAAGTTAGTGCGCTTCTTGAAATGCAATATATTTTTGCTACAGCCGTTATACTGTACTTTTTTGCTGCAATTACAGCATTTAGTTTTTTTGAAACATATGCATTATTCCTTACTTTCTTCAGCATTTCTTTTGCTGATTCTACTACTTTTTCATCCAATAATTTTGATCTTAATGCCATTTAAACCTCGCTATTTTACTTACTTCAGTATGGCTTTTTTTTTATTATTATCTATCCGTTTGTTGTGCAGTGGGAATTGGTATAACTTCTGCAATATCAATATGCTATAGGATATTGTTTGAATGTCTTTTTTGGTTTAACTTCACCATCAACATCTGGTAGTCTGCTAATGCTGTGCCTCTGTAAACAACGATGTAGACTAGAAGTGTGGGATTGAGGTTTGCAAAGCGTAGAGACAATCATCTAATGGCAATAGAGTATGCTTACGGAATGCGACGATTACAGCCTCCTCTTCTAAAGTTAAAACAGTTGATCTTGCATGCTTCGGACCCATATCAGCATCTCTGGCAAATAAGCGCTTTTTCCACTTGACAATAGTTTTGGGGTTGAGGTTATAGTATTTAGAGAGCTTTGCTATGCTCTCTTTACTATTTTGTATTGCTCTACGAATCGTCTCTGTTGTTTTGGCGCACCCATGTAACCATAATTCCTCCCTTGATGGTATTTTTTTCTCACATTTTATCATACCATCACACTCTGGGACTGTACATCTCTGCTAATATTTCATACCGTTCTGATATAAGGTCATTATCAGTGTCGGTATCAGGAAAGACATAATTAAAAAAGTTGGCAAGGAATTCTTCTGGTAATATAAATGAAATTAATAAAAAAAAGAATGAACAGCAGACTAAGAATATCGTTTGGTCAACTATATACGCTGCAACACGTTTAGTAATTTCTGCATATTTTACTTTAACATCCATTTTTGTACCAGATACGATTGCCTAACATACCAGACTAGCAGTTAAATAATAGTAACTTTGTATTACTATGAAGAGCCATATTCCAGCATATATTAATGAACTTGCAGCGGAAGGGAAAGTTAGCTTGAAGGTTTATAATTTATTGCCACTGTCTTTGCAATTTTGTCGTAGAAAAGCTGCTTACGTTTGTCGAGTATTGCGGATATAAAAATTAATATTATAACTACAGATGTTAAGGTTAATAAAGCTCCAGA
Source organism: Trichonephila clavata (assembly GCA_019973975.1). Lineage (NCBI taxonomy): Eukaryota > Metazoa > Arthropoda > Arachnida > Araneae > Nephilidae > Trichonephila > Trichonephila clavata. Next base: position 142,479 of record BMAO01016439.1, on the reverse strand, counting down.
CCACTGTTCAGAATTATGCTCATTATAAAATTCTTCTAGAGCAAGAATATAACATGGTACGAATACGTTAAATGCTTCAAACAAAACATACCTAATTATTGCTTGTGCCAGAGTAATATTTTCAAGTGTATTTACATCTTTTATATGAATACCGCATAACAGTTGTCCTGGAGTACCGCTAAATCTTCTTATCATAAATACCCCAAATGTTATTGATAGTAGAAAAAATAAGCATGTGGTTAATAGCTCAGCTCTAGTAGGGTCAAAAGTTATTTCTATAAAAGAGAAAAAGGTTAAGGAAATTCCAATAATAATAAAATGATCTATAATGTATGCTACTGCACGCCTAGTTATTCCCACATAGTTTAAATCTAAGTGATGTTTTTCAGGTTTGTAATCAATTACTACTGTTTTTACAATTTTATCATAAAAAGTCTGCTTACGTTGATCAAATATTACAAATATTAAAACTAAAATTGGTAGAGTATAGAACCAGTCAGAAATATAGAGAGGTACAAACAAGAGCGCCTTGAGAGTGCTTCTCATCACTACTTGCATTAAAGCAGCGTTTTTAAGTGTGCTTGCATCTTTTATGTATACACCAAATAGTAATTTTCCTGGGGTCCAGCCAAGTTTTGTTATCATTAATGTTTCTAGTGCTATAAACAGTAATGTTTCTAATACTTCTCCTTGAATTGACGTAGAGATTGTACCAGTATCAGAAAAGATATAATGAAAAAATTCAGCAAAGGGTTTATCTGATAATATGAACAAAATGAATAGATAAAAGGGTAGAAATATTATTGCATCGACTGCATATGCTGCAACACGTTTAGTAATTCCCGCATAGTTATCCATTTTTGTACCCAACACGATTGCCTAACATACCAGACTAGCAGTTAAATAATAGTAAAATTGTTTGTACTCCTTGTCTTCTCCTGCTTTCAACCGAGCAACTGGGTAAGTTGATCTATTTCATTAGACCTCTTTCGAAACTCATATAGACAGCTCGAAATTGTGAATTCCTGCTATTAAATTGAATCTCAAGCCAAAACGTTTTCTCCGATTGCGATATCTGTCTGCAATAATTTTAAATCTTTTTAACAGACCAATTACATTCTCAACTACTACTCTTTTGCTTGCTAGCTCCCGATTTTCTACCTTTTTTTCCTTAATTAAGGGACTCTTTTTCATCCTTCTGTGTGGCAACTCGACATTTTTGTGAATTTTCTGAAAACCTCTATAGCCAGCATCGGCTAAAACTTTTATACCTTCTGATACATGCACTTTTGACTCCTTGAAAAGCCGAAAGTCATGCTTTCTCCCGTTTGAAAATGACGTACAAATAATTTTCTTGCTCTTCTTTTCTGCAATTATTTGTGTTTTTAGTGTATGTTTTTTCTTCTTTCCTGAATAAAATCTTTTCTGCTTTTTTTTGGTCTCTCTACAGGTGTTTCCGTTGCATCAATCACCAAAATCTCATATTCCACGTCGCTTTTTAGGAGTTCTTTTCGTCCTGGCAATGCGAAATCTGGGTGTTGTATTAGAGTATCCTCTACCCATTTTACAGTTTTATATGCCGTACTTTCACTTACTCCATAACTTTGACTTATGTGAAAATATGTACGGTATTCTCGTAAGTATTCTAATACCATGAGCAGCATATTCTCCTCGTTTAGCTTATTTTTCCTTCCTCCTTTAGCTTTCTTTTTTTTATTTTCTTCACATAAAATCCCTACCATTTTGTTAAACGTTGATCTCTTTACTCCTGTTAGTCGACGAAACTCCTCTTTATCGAGCTCTTTCACTATTTCATACTTCATTTCTCCTTACCTCAAAATTACTATTTTTACTGCTTTATCCTAGTTTCGAAAGAAGTCTATTTATTGGCACGAGTTTAACTTCTGCGTGTGAACCATTCTGCTGACCTGTGTAGATTAAATACCCCTTAGCTGTTTGAGAGAGTTCACAGAAATACTGTACATTTTTAAAAAAATCACTCTGAAGCGTGCTTAATTTCAATAGCATCCACCCCATTCTGCTAATAAATCTATTTCGTGTCCCGTTCGGTCACGCCAAAAGTATAGATTGGCAGGTAATCCCTGATTGAGGCGCTTCTTGAAAATCTCCAAAACAATCAAATTTTCAAACAGAGCTCCTTTAAGGTAGTACTCCTTTTCAAGGCTAACAAGCAAGTCATAGAAGTATAACTTTGGCATCTTGATTAGACGCTTGTTGGTGAAATGGTTGAAGTTAGGTAACTAGCTTCCAAAATATTCAGCCATTGCCGCACGGTTGTATGAGAAATGCCACAGTCTTGAGTAAGAGATAAGCTACTCGACCTAAGAGCATGTCTTCAAACTAACTAGAAAGGAGTTAAGAAGTGTGTTATAAGATATATTTTAAATGTACCCAAGCGATATAAGTGACAAAGAATGGAAGATGATAGAGCAATATTTTGAACCTAAAAAGACCGGCAGACCAAGAAAACACAGTATTAGAACAATTATTAACGCAATCCGCTATGTGATGAGAACAGGCTGTCAATGGAGACAACTACCTAAGAATTTTCCACCATGGAAAACCGTGTATAGTTGTAATTCGCGTTTAAAAAAAAGTGGAATATGGGAAGAAATTCACGATTTTCTAGTTAAAAAACTAAGAAAGATAATTGGTAAGAATGAAACTCCATCAGTAGGAATAATTGACAGTCAATCAGTAAAAACCACTCAAAAAGGGGATCCAGAGGATATGATGCTGGCAAGAAAGTAAAGGGTAGAAAACGCCACATCGTTGTAGATACTGTAGGTCTTGTAATTGCTGCTGAAGTACACAGTGCAAGCATTCAAGATCGTGATGGTGCACTAAATCTTTTTGTTCAAGCCAAATGCAAAGCTCCAACATTACGTAAGTTTTTTGCTGATCAAGGATATACAGGTAAATTGCAAAACCGCTGTTTATTGGAAACTGGATGTTTATTGACGATTACCAAGAAAGTAGTTGATACAGGATTTCAGGTTATTCCTAAACGTTGGATTGTTGAAAGAACCTTTGCTTGGCTCTCCAATTTTAGACGTATGAGTAAGGATTATGAGCATTCTCCTCTCACTTCAAAAAACAACATCTTTTTCAATATGATCACTATTATGCTTCACAAATTAGCTCATTCTTAAGTTTGAAGACATGCTCTAAGGTTTGCAATGTTTTTAAGTTGTCGAACGTCTCGCTCAATGTAGATAACTAGCCAGTGGATGCATGTTAAGAACCTGTTTAAAATCTCAAAGAGATGAGCTAAAGTAGGAACAGGTAAATAATGAGGTATATAAATGAGTCAAAAGTATCCAAGCGACATAAGTCGTGAGCAATTTGAAAAAATCAAACCAATTTTAGAAAGTAGGAAAAAGAAAACGAGACCAAGATTAATTGATATATACAAAGTATTTTGTGGAGTGTTATAGGTGCTAAAAAGTGGTTGTCAGTGGAGAATGTTGCCAAAAGAGTTTCCAAGGTGGGAAAACATATATTACTATTTTCAAGTTTGGAGTAAAAAGAATGGAAAGGAGCCAAGCTTGTTGGAATTAGTCTTAAAAAAAATTGATTGGCGAGGTCCGACAAAACAGTGGTCGGAAAGAGAAAACCAATTTCTGCATAATTGATGCTCAAAGCGTCAAAAACGTAGATACTGCTGAAAGAAAGGGCTATGATGCAGGTAAAAAGATTTCAGGGTCATATCGCAGTTGATACACAAGGCTTGCCACATGCAATTCATATAACAACGGCAGAAGCAACTGATCGTAGCAGTGCTGTGAAAATGGTGGAAAATGCTAAAGAAAACCTCTCTGAAGTTAAAAATATACTCGTTGATGCTGGCTATACAGGAGAAAATTTTGCAACACAAATAAGAGCAACTATTGGTGCAACTGTTGAGGTAGTAAAACGAAGCGAATTACATACCTTTGCTGTATTGCCAAAAAGATGGGTTGTTGAGCGGTCTTTTGCTTGGTTGGAAAAATGTAGACGGTGATGGAAAAATTGCGAGCGTAAACTTAACACAAGTTTACAAATGGTTGTTCTTTCCTTCACTTCTCTTCTATTGAGGAGATTTTAAACAGGTTCTAATACCAATTCTCACTGCACAACAAACAGATAGACAATAATGGAAAAAAAGCCATACTAAACTAAGTGTAATAGCGAGGTATAAATGGCATTAAGATCAAAATTATTGGATGAAAAAGTAGTGGAATCGGCAAAAGCAATGCTGAAGAAAGTAAGAAATAACGCATACGTTACAAAAAAACTAAATGCTGTAATTGCAGCAAAAAAGCACAGCATAACAGCGGTAGCAAAGATATGTTGCATTTCAAGAACTGCACTGACTGCGTGACCTAAAATTTAGCAGAGAGGAAAAATTGTTTGCTCCCCCTCAACGTCGTAGAAAAACTAGATTGAATCAAAGTCAACGTGAACAAGTTGAAGCATGGATACAAGAAAATCCTAATATCACCATTAAAGAAATGAGAATAAAAATCCAGGAAAGATTTGGTTTGGATATCAGTAAGTCCACAGTACACCGTAATATGCAAAGAATGAAATTCTCATATATTACTCCAAGACCAGTTCATAATGGTCAAGATAAAAGCAAACAAGAGGAGTTTAAAAAAAAATCTCAACGAAACTATTGGCAAATATCCAGAAAAAGAGCTATTTTTCTTTGATGAGTTTCGGTTTGGCACACATTCAAAAATTGGACATGGGTGGTTTAAAAAAGGCATTAGGACACAGGTTAAAATAAAATTAGGTAGGCAAAATTTCTATCTCTATAGTGCGGTTAATCCTAAGACCTGCTGCGAATCAAGCGATAAAAAAAAGGGAAGGAGGGTGAATAAAATCAAGGTTAACTAAAAGGCGTGCTTAAGATTTACAATACCAGCAATAATATTGAACCTCAGGTTATATTTTTTCTGAAAATTGCGATAAACATTCGACATAATTTTAAATATCTTTATCTCTCGGATCTTATTTTCTACTCTCATTCTAAATGATGCTAATCTTCTATTATGCTCTTTCTGCTCTTGAGTTAATGGCTTTTTACGATACTTTTTATATGGAATTATAACATTGCTTTGCAATTTTTGCCAACCTTGATATCCAGAATCGGCATGTTTTATGCTATCAAGTGGTAAATATTTTTCTTGTTTCCTTATGCGAAAATCACTAATTCTACCACGGTATGACTTTGACACTGATAAAATTCTTCCTCCTTCTTCGATAATAATCTCAGTTTTCATAGTGTTGGTTCTTTTTTTTCCTGAATATGATTTCTTCCGTTTTTTACTATCTTCTGGTCTCTGTATTTGCTGTTCTGTAACATCAGCCAAAATCTTCAGTGTTTTTTCTGGCGTCATACTTCTATCTTTTGTGATAGTAACTTTTTTGGCAAGTAATGGCTCTATTTTCTTCAGTAACCTACACACATTTGCGTTGTGCACATTGAACAGGCACCCTAAAAATCTGTGTGTTATGTAAGTGCGATAGTACAAAATTACGCAAAATAACTTATCTTCCAGAGTTGGTAGTTGTGATCTTCTACCATGGCACTTTTTTTGTTTTTCAAGTTTTTCCCACTCAGACCTCACTTTTTCCACCACCTTTTCGAACTCCTCTACAGTTAAACCTGTTATATTACGAAAGTTTCTTGGATGTTTCTTTATGTTATAGTAACTAAAGCTCATTTTTTTACCTTACTCAATCTGCTTATTCTTCTTTTACCTCTCTCACATCATTTTGTCATCACCTTTTGCAGCAGGTCTATAGATCCCGCTAACAAGCAGCGGGATGACGATTGTCGGTGAACCTAAGTTACTTTAGCTATAAACATTAAGAAATTTACCAAATAAAAAAAAAGGCAAAAGAAGCCCCGTGGTGGTTGGCTATTTACTATGTACTAAAATATCGGCGTTTTTTTTATTCTAAAACGCTTGATTAAGAGCGATTTAGCTGCTTTTAACTTGCAACTAACCTACACCGCAAGTGTTTAAGAAATTTACTAAGCAGGAAAAAAGGCAAAGAAACCCCGTAGTAGCTAGCATTCAAATTCTCCCTTGTCAATTTGACGTTTTTTGCTGTCTTAAACGCTTTGTAAGCGCGTTTCGGCTTATATAGGTAAAAACCTAAAAATTTTTAAAGACATGCGATGCACGTAGTGCGAAAAATTAAACATGAGACGCCAAATACCCTAAGTTTTTTGTCATTAACCTGCACAGATTGCGAAGATAAATAAATAGCTTCAGTTTCATGATAAGGGGACTGGCGAAGTTTGTCAAGTAAGTTTTGGTTTACCTGAAACTACAACAATTGGAAAATGGTTGCGGGAGTAGGATTTGAACCTACGACCTTCAGGTTATGAGCCTGACGAGCTACCGAGCTGCTCCATCCCGCGTCGTTGTTTTTATTTAGTTATTATATATACAATAATAGAAAATAAAAGAACAAAATCACCCCATGGTTGTAACTTTTCTCGACATAATAGTTAGTTATATACGTCATAATGAAAAATATAACTTGATACTATGGTTTCCTGTGTGTCAGTGTGTAGGGATTTTAACCTATTTTTCTCTAAGTTTTGAACCAAGCTACATATCTATTTTTCTTTTGCTTTTACCCACACTAATTTTGATTGCAATATTGTATAAAAGGTACGCGATATTATGTATCGCTTTAATTGCAGTGCTCATAGGATTTACAGCTAGTAAATTAAGAACAGCTTTAGTTGATACTCAAATTCTTGATAAAGAGAGATATGTAAAAGATATCGTTGCCACAGTGAAGGACATTAATGACAGGGGCTCATACAAACAATTTCTGCTTTCTGTCTCTACTATCTCAAAATCCTCTTCTGTCATCCCAGTGCCCTCTTCTGTCATCCCAGTGCCCCCTTTTGTCATCCCAGTACTTGATACTGGGATCCAGAAAAAAAAGATATGGATTCCAGCGTTACGCGCTGGAATGACACCGGATAGAGCTCTAGATAACATCAGAATATCAGTTAGAACCAAAGTGGAAGAAGGCATTAAAATAGGTGATCAAGTGAAATTATCAGCAAAACTCTTGTATCTTCCCTCTAAAGATTGCACCTTGTATCTTCCCTCTAAAGATTGCACCTTCGGAGTATGCATACGATTTTGCAAGAATAGCATATTACCAGAAAATAAGTGCAACAGGCTTTGCAACAAGCAAAATAGCCCTGCACAAAAGGGCTGAAGCAAGGAAATTTCAAGAGTATATAGAATCTTTCCGTCAATACATTTATGAAAACCTGCAGCAAAATATCAAAAAACCTCACGCGGACATAATTTCTGCATTACTAATCGGCAAAAAGGACGGAATAGACCAAAAAACTATGGATGCGATAAGAGATTCAGGTATAGCACATTTGTTTGCCATATCTGGTTTGCATTTATCATTTGTTGCTGGCCTGTTTTTTATAGTGTTTCGTAATTTATTCGCAATATCTGAAACTTTGACTCTTAAGTATAACACCAAGAAAATATCTGCATTCCTTAGAGCATGTCTTCAAACTTAAGAATGAGCTAATTTGTGAAGCATAATAGTGATCATATTGAAAAAGATGTTGTTTTTTGAAGTGAGAGGAGAATGCTCATAATCCTTACTCATACGTCTAAAATTGGAGAGCCAAGCAAAGGTTCTTTCAACAATCCAACGTTTAGGAATAACCTGAAATCCTGTATCAACTACTTTCTTGGTAATCGTCAATAAACATCCAGTTTCCAATAAACAGCGGTTTTGCAATTTACCTGTATATCCTTGATCAGCAAAAAACTTACGTAATGTTGGAGCTTTGCATTTGGCTTGAACAAAAAGATTTAGTGCACCATCACGATCTTGAATGCTTGCACTGTGTACTTCAGCAGCAATTACAAGACCTACAGTATCTACAACGATGTGGCGTTTTCTACCCTTTACTTTCTTGCCAGCATCATATCCTCTGGATCCCCTTTTTGAGTGGTTTTTACTGATTGACTGTCAATTATTCCTACTGATGGAGTTTCATTCTTACCAATTATCTTTCTTAGTTTTTTAACTAGAAAATCGTGAATTTCTTCCCATATTCCACTTTTTTTTAAACGCGAATTACAACTATACACGGTTTTCCATGGTGGAAAATTCTTAGGTAGTTGTCTCCATTGACAGCCTGTTCTCATCACATAGCGGATTGCGTTAATAATTGTTCTAATACTGTGTTTTCTTGGTCTGCCGGTCTTTTTAGGTTCAAAATATTGCTCTATCATCTTCCATTCTTTGTCACTTATATCGCTTGGGTACATTTAAAATATATCTTATAACACACTTCTTAACTCCTTTCTAGTTAGTTTGAAGACATGCTCTTAGGTCTTCTATTTCCATACTGGTCTGGAAAAGATACCGTCTTGTAAGTCAACAAGAAAATTATAAAAATTGGATCTTAAGCTGTATTGTGAAATCAAAAAATACTTCTTATTCATATCCTGTGTAGCGGTACACAGATTATAGTTAGTGGATATGTTGATAAGTAAATTAGTTACATATAAGACAGCAGAAATTTACTTATCAACATATCCACTAACCAACTACATTCAATAAATTTGTGTAAGATACTATTTCACATAAGATGTGATAGAAAGCATTTTTTGATTTTAAAGCACTAAACCTTCAGCCAACCTTTTAGCCCTATAGTTTTTGATATGGTTTGGATCAAAAGCCTTCTTTGAACTTAGAACACCAAAAACAATATGGAGTAACTTACGCATCGCAGCTCCCACAATGGCCATATTATGCTTGCCTTTTTCTTTTAATCTCTTGCAAAAAGTCATAATAATAGGATTGTGATTTTTAGCTACTATAGCAGGAAAATACATTGCCTTACGTAGTGTTCGTGAACCCGATTTACTTAATCTGGGCTTGGCATGTACAGATGAACCTGACGTTATATTTTGTGGTATAGTTCCTGCATATGCTGCCAATTGCCTGGCATCTCTAAAAGCTTTTATGTCAGAAACTTCAGCTAAAATAGCTATTGCTGATTCTTCTCCTATTCCTGGAATAGTCAGTAGAAGTTGAAAATTTTCCAACAACTCTTTGTGTTGCTTTAATAATTCACGTATGGAGTTTTTTATTGTTTCTATTTTTTGCTCTATGTTCATTGCAAGGTCTTCCCAAGCAGTTGCAACTTCTTTGGGCAGTCTCTCTTTTTTTTCTAAGTGGTTATTTACTAATGTTAACTCATCTTTTAACGCAGCCGAGCAACGATAAAGATGTTTTAATTTTTTCATTTCAGGAGAAGATGGCGTCCAGCGGGAAGGTTCCTGTCTTTGGCAATAATCAGCAATAATTTCTGCATCGATCTGATCATTCTTTTGTCGTACAAGCTTACTCCTTGCATAAGATTTTATGCAATAAGGATTTATCACACTTACAAAATGTCCAGCATTGTGTAGAAATTCAGCCAGAGTTTCACTATAACAACCAGTAGCTTCCATGCAGGCTTTTACTTGTTCTACATTATGTTTTTGTAGAAAGCTCAGTAAACCTTGAAACCCATGATCATCGTTCTTAAAGCTCTTTTTCCTAGATTCACGTTTTCCTTTTTTACTTATAAATAAGAGAAAAACATCAAAGCGATCTTTTGATACATCTATACCAAGAAAGTTGTTGATCATATATAACTCCATACGTTACCATTTAAAGTGAAAAGTAAGGCTTACCTTGTACATACAGAATTAGAACCTTTTAGGTTTTTCTACGATACCGTCCAGCCTATACTTTTGAGGAGGGAACTCTTGTCTTCCCCACAGATTTTATATCTAAGGCATTGCCCAGAGTTTTTCCCTTCTCCATCTAATGTCACAGCTTATAACATTAGATGCTTTTTACAAGATACAAGAGCATTGCATTATTGTCATTTTCACTACCATTATCACCAGCATCAAAAATATTACGCAGTGGTAGGGTCGAGAACTGGCGCGCCTCTTTAGGGCTTGGTAGCTTATCCATTATTTTCATGTTGGGCCTCAATCCAAAAATTCCCATATTCACGTTTCCAGCTCCCGCCTCGTCAAACGCAGCATGCAGTTTTCCCGCACTACGCTTTCCTAGCAGATTCTTTACCAAAGTTTATAACATATTGTGCTAGGGCTGCTTTCGGAACGTAATATCTTAATCTATAGTCTTTATATAGACTTAGTGTTTTGTATATCCATTCACTACTCCACCTCTCCCAGCCAAATCCTTTTGCTTTTCTAGCTTTCATTAAGTTGCGTCTTACTCTCTTCTCTACCCATCGTTTTACGTAATTAAAGCTTCGACCTGAGTTTCCTATCCTAAAGTAGTTTGTCCACCCTCTCAATATTGGATTAATGATATTTATCACTTTCCATATTGGTTGCGATTTATGATCGCGAAATACCTCCTTCAATTTTTGAAGTAAGTTTGTCCGTGCTTTCATCTGCGGTGTTGTTTGTACCCTCCACTTTCCTTGTTTTGTAATTTTCTCTCGAAAATCAAATCCTAGAAAACTGAAGGTCTCTCTTTCTTTTAGATTGATCACTTTTGTCTTTTCTTCATTTACTTCTACTTTTAGTTTTGCTAATTCTTCTTGTAACCTTTTGTATACTGATTTTTCTAGCCATTCCCATTTCGGGTGTCTATCTATCAGTATTACTAATACCAATTCTCATTGTTGGTCAGTCAAATAGGAGACATTGCAGAGTTGTTTAATTGTGGAGATGGCAAGAGAAGTAATAAATTTGCACAAAGCACCCTCAAGCAGAGCAATTGTATCGTATATCTTATTGCGCAAAATGTTCTGTTTTATATATAACCAAAACCTCTCAACTGGATTGAGCTCAGGTGAGTATGGTGGTAGATATATAATCTCAACATTTTTAGGTACCTTTAAATTTTTTGACTTATGCCAACTAGCACAATCCATAACTAAAAAAGCCTCTCTTGTTCCTAAATATTGTGACATTTGCTCAAGAAATATATTCATACAATCAGTGTTAACATTTGGTGCAAGCAAACTAGAATTTTCTCCGTTTTGGGGATTAATTGCACTGTAGAGATAAAAATTTTGCCTACCTAATTTTATTTTAACCTTCGTCCTGGTGCCCTTTTTAAACCACCCATGTCCAACTTTCGAATGTGTGCCAAACCTTGATTCATCAAAGAAAAACAGCTCTTTTTTAGGATACTTGCCAATAATTTCATTGAGATTTTTTTTTGAATTCTTCCTGTCTGTTTTTATCTTGTCCATTATGAACTGGCCTTGGTGTAATATATGAAAATTTCATTCTTTGCATATTACGGTGCACTGTGGACTTACTGACATTCAGACCAAATTTTTCCTGAATCTTTATTCTCATTTCTTTAATAGTAATGTTGGGATTTTCTTCTATCCATACTTCAACTTGCTGTAGTTGAACCTGATTTAATTTAGTTTTTCTACGTCGTTGTGGAGGAGCAAACAGTTTTTCTTCTCTGCCAAATTTCAAGAGTTTTACCCACGAAGTTAGTGCGCTTCTTGAAATGCAATATATTTTTGCTACAGCCGTTATACTGTACTTTTTTGCTGCAATTACAGCATTTAGTTTTTTTGAAACATATGCATTATTCCTTACTTTCTTCAGCATTTCTTTTGCTGATTCTACTACTTTTTCATCCAATAATTTTGATCTTAATGCCATTTAAACCTCGCTATTTTACTTACTTCAGTATGGCTTTTTTTTTATTATTATCTATCCGTTTGTTGTGCAGTGGGAATTGGTATAAATCGTCTGCCCATCTGGCGTATTCTATATGTTGATATTTCCCCTCTTTGGTCACCTCTTTTGCTTTCTCTAGCATTTTATCTACCTCATTTAGGTATATATTGCTTAATAACGGCGAAATCGGTGATCCTTGTGCTATTCCTCGTTTCCCTCCTACTTTGAGGATTAGCTTGATCAAGTGCATGATTTCTTTATCATTTACTCTTTTGGAAATCTTTTCCATAAGAATATGATGTCGCACATTATCAAAGTAGGATTTCAGATCTATGTCAATACATTTTGTGTTGCCTTTGATTGCTGCTTTCGCTACTCTGTTTATTGCTTCATGCGCTTTTCTCTTTGGTCTATATCCATATGATCCGTCCTGAAAGTCAGATTCGAATATCGGTTCAATTATTAGCTTTAGTGCACTTTGCACTATTCTATCCCGGATGCAGGGTATGTTCAACGTTCTGAGTTTTCCCCCAACTTTTGGTATTTCCTTTCTCCGGTTCCTATTTGGGCTATAGGTTTTGGTTATTAGTTCATGTCTTATTTGTTGAAGATATTTTCTTATGCCTTCTGCCTCTATCGATTCGAATGTCACCCCGTCAATTCCTGGTGCCCCATTACTCCTCTTCGTTAGCTTGTAAGCTTCCTCCAGTGTCTCCATTTTACAAACATGAACATAAGACCTGCTGCAAAAGGTGATGACAAAATGATGTGAGAGAGGTAAAAGAAGAATAAGCAGATTGAGTAAGGTAAAAAAATGAGCTTTAGTTACTATAACATAAAGAAACATCCAAGAAACTTTCGTAATATAACAGGTTTAACTGTAGAGGAGTTCGAAAAGGTGGTGGAAAAAGTGAGGTCTGAGTGGGAAAAACTTGAAAAACAAAAAAAGTGCCATGGTAGAAGATCACAACTACCAACTCTGGAAGATAAGTTATTTTGCGTAATTTTGTACTATCGCACTTACATAACACACAGATTTTTAGGGTGCCTGTTCAATGTGCACAACGCAAATGTGTGTAGGTTACTGAAGAAAATAGAGCCATTACTTGCCAAAAAAGTTACTATCACAAAAGATAGAAGTATGACGCCAGAAAAAACACTGAAGATTTTGGCTGATGTTACAGAACAGCAAATACAGAGACCAGAAGATAGTAAAAAACGGAAGAAATCATATTCAGGAAAAAAAAGAACCAACACTATGAAAACTGAGATTATTATCGAAGAAGGAGGAAGAATTTTATCAGTGTCAAAGTCATACCGTGGTAGAATTAGTGATTTTCGCATAAGGAAACAAGAAAAATATTTACCACTTGATAGCATAAAACATGCCGATTCTGGATATCAAGGTTGGCAAAAATTGCAAAGCAATGTTATAATTCCATATAAAAAGTATCGTAAAAAGCCATTAACTCAAGAGCAGAAAGAGCATAATAGAAGATTAGCATCATTTAGAATGAGAGTAGAAAATAAGATCCGAGAGATAAAGATATTTAAAATTATGTCGAATGTTTATCGCAATTTTCAGAAAAAATATAACCTGAGGTTCAATATTATTGCTGGTATTGTAAATCTTAAGCACGCCTTTTAGTTAACCTTGATTTTATTCACCCTCCTTCCCTTTTTTTTATCGCTTGATTCGCAGCAGGTCTATAGATTCCCCAGAATCGCCATTCCGGTTCTGCTTTCGCTTTGGTATATATCTTCCTTCTCAGGTCTTGTAATTTTATTGGTATTTTTGTCATTTTTACCTTTACCTCCCTTTTGTTAAAAGATTTCTACTAGTAGGGTGCCTTTGCTCCATGAGCGTTACCTCACTTCTTCACTACTACACACCCATCCGCCACCCTTTCATCTTCGGTTCCTTTCCTGTTTTCCAGTTATAGAACCTACCGCTCCAAGGTATTTCTCCCTGGGATGAGGAGGGCTTCTCCAGTTGCTTTGTATGTCCTTATTACCATGCCATCACTACCACCCCGCTGAAGTAGAACAGTTGTGTCAGTCGTTTTTCAACTGCCTATTTTGCCTTCGCCCATAGACCGCTGGCTCAGCCTTCAGTTCTTAGCTTTCGAGGCCACCTTTGTGTTCGCTTTCGCTACGGCCTGGTAATTCGCCATTATCCTTCGATAACGTTGTCGGTAGGCTTCAACATTTTGGTTTCCCTCCACATTGCTACCCTAGCTACAGGACTCCGACTCTTATCCTGGTGGGTCTACCTCCCACTGAACATACGTGCCTTTTCTGGACACACGATCTATTTTCTTCGATATTTCCTCTAATGTTGTCCACGTAATCCGATGTATTCTCCATGACTTTATGGTTTTCTTGATCTTCTTCTTGGCTTTGTTGCTGATTGCAGGTAGAAATGAAACATAACAGTTCCCCTTCTTATTCTTTGCTCCTCTAGCTCTAAAGGTATAGCCCAAGAAATCAAAGTTTTGTGTAGGAAACTCATCTCTCCTATCACCATCCTTACAGTACACTATCTGTGTCTTTTCAGGATGTAATACCAATTCCCACTGCACAACAAACGGATAGATAATAATAAAAAAAAAGCCATACTGAAGTAAGTAAAATAGCGAGGTTTAAATGGCATTAAGATCAAAATTATTGGATGAAAAAGTAGTAGAATCAGCAAAAGAAATGCTGAAGAAAGTAAGGAATAATGCATATGTTTCAAAAAAACTAAATGCTGTAATTGCAGCAAAAAAGTACAGTATAACGGCTGTAGCAAAAATATATTGCATTTCAAGAAGCGCACTAACTTCGTGGGTAAAACTCTTGAAATTTGGCAGAGAAGAAAAACTGTTTGCTCCTCCACAACGACGTAGAAAAACTAAATTAAATCAGGTTCAACTACAGCAAGTTGAAGTATGGATAGAAGAAAATCCCAACATTACTATTAAAGAAATGAGAATAAAGATTCAGGAAAAATTTGGTCTGAATGTCAGTAAGTCCACAGTGCACCGTAATATGCAAAGAATGAAATTTTCATATATTACACCAAGGCCAGTTCATAATGGACAAGATAAAAACAGACAGGAAGAATTCAAAAAAAAATCTCAATGAAATTATTGGCAAGTATCCTAAAAAAGAGCTGTTTTTCTTTGATGAATCAAGGTTTGGCACACATTCGAAAGTTGGACATGGGTGGTTTAAAAAGGGCACCAGGACGAAGGTTAAAATAAAATTAGGTAGGCAAAATTTTTATCTCTACAGTGCAATTAATCCCCAAAACGGAGAAAATTCTAGTTTGCTTGCACCAAATGTTAACACTGATTGTATGAATATATTTCTTGAGCAAATGTCACAATATTTAGGAACAAGAGAGGCTTTTTTAGTTATGGATTGTGCTAGTTGGCATAAGTCAAAAAATTTAAAGGTACCTAAAAATGTTGAGATTATATATCTACCACCATACTCACCTGAGCTCAATCCAGTTGAGAGGTTTTGGTTATATATAAAACAGAACATTTTGCGCAATAAGATATACGATACAATTGCTCTGCTTGAGGGTGCTTTGTGCAAATTTATTACTTCTCTTGCCATCTCCACAATTAAACAACTCTGCAATGTCTCCTATTTGACTGACCAACAATGAGAATTGGTATAAGAATGAAACTCCATCAGTAGGAATAATTGACAGTCAATCAGTAAAAACCACTCAAAAAGGGGATCCAGAGGATATGATGCTGGCAAGAAAGTAAAGGGTAGAAAACGCCACATCGTTGTAGATACTGTAGGTCTTGTAATTGCTGCTGAAGTACACAGTGCAAGCATTCAAGATCGTGATGGTGCACTAAATCTTTTTGTTCAAGCCAAATGCAAAGCTCCAACATTACGTAAGTTTTTTGCTGATCAAGGATATACAGGTAAATTGCAAAACCGCTGTTTATTGGAAACTGGATGTTTATTGACGATTACCAAGAAAGTAGTTGATACAGGATTTCAGGTTATTCCTAAACGTTGGATTGTTGAAAGAACCTTTGCTTGGCTCTCCAATTTTAGACGTATGAGTAAGGATTATGAGCATTCTCCTCTCACTTCAAAAAACAACATCTTTTTCAATATGATCACTATTATGCTTCACAAATTAGCTCATTCTTAAGTTTGAAGACATGCTCTCAGAAAACAGATTATGTAAGAGAGCTAATTATTCTGCCGCAATTTTGCTCTATCACACTTGCCACATTTAATATTCCAGCTTCGTCATAATAATTTCCAATCACTTGCAAGGCAAGTGGTAAACCCTCATTGGAAAGCCCAACAGGAACAGCAATAGCAGGTAACCCCGCTAAGCTTGCCGGCACGGTAAACACATCATTGATGCACATAATTAGCGGATCTGGCTTTTCATTTAAGCCAAAAGCTTCTGATGGAGCAGATGGTACAAGTATGTAATCTATTTTTTCAAACGCTTTTATAAAATCATTTCTGATTAATGCTCTAATGCACTGCGCTTTTTCGTAATATTCATTATAATGACCTGAAGAAAGCGCATAAGCGCCAATTAAAATTCTTCTTTTCACCTCTTTACCAAAACCTTCTGCTCTTGTTAGTGAATACATTTCTTCAAGGGTATCAGCATCAACCCTTAATCCATAACGCACACCATCGTAACGAGCAAGATTGGATGAAGTTTCAGCAGAACAGATTAAATAATAGACCGGTATTGCATATTTAGTATGTGGCAGAGTAATGTCAACAACTTCAGCGCCATTTTCTTTTAAATAGGAAGCAACTCTTTCCCAATTATGAACTATTTCCTCTGAAATTCCATCCATCCTATATTCTTTTGGTATACCAATACACTTACCCTTGACATTACCATTTATAAAGCTAGAAAATTTAGGCACTGGCTTTTCGCTTGATATTGAATCTTTTTTATCATAGCCACAAATTGCTTCCAGCATTAATGCTGAATCAGAGACAGAACGAGTAATGACTCCTGCTTGATCCAGAGAACTCGCAAATGCAATCATACCAAAACGCGAGCATCTTCCATAAGTTGGCTTTATTCCAACTACTCCACAATAAGCTGCTGGTTGGCGTACAGATCCACCGGTGTCGCTTCCTAACGCTCCAGCGCATAAAAATCCAGCAACCGATGCTGCAGATCCACCAGATGATCCACCAGGAACAACTTTTTCCCCATCACTTTTTCTAATCCACACATTTTCAACAGGGCCAAAATAGCTGTTTGTGTTCGCAGAACCCATAGCAAATTCATCCATATTAAGCTTACCGAGCATGGCTGCTCCACTTTTTAAAAGCAAGTCAGACACCGTAGATTCGTAAGTCGGAACGAAATTTTCCAGCATTTTTGAGCATGCTGTTGTTTTTATTCCTTTTGTACAGAATAGATCTTTGATGCCAACTGGTATACCCATGAGCGGTGAGATTAAATCATCCTTTTGCCTAGAGAAATGTTCATCTGCAGCTTTAGCAGCTTTCATTGCTATCTCTGGGGTTTTTGTTATAAATGCATTTAATTTCTCATTTTCAACCGCACTGATGTGCGCCTCCACGAGTTCAACAGCGGAAAAACTCCTTTTTTTGAGCCCGTCATGCATTTGTGTAATACTTAACTTTTTTAGTTCATTCATCAATATTTAATTTTTAGCAAGACGTTAATTATAACATGGCACGATAAAAAATCCATACATTTATAGTTACAGCTAGAAATATAGCTAAGAACCTGTACATAATTGATGCTCAGAGTGTAAAGAACGCAGATACTGCTGAAGAAAAAGGCTAGATGCTGGTAAAAAAATCTCAGGGCCATATCGCAGTTGATACTCAAGACATGCAATTTATGTAACAACTGCAGGAACAACTAGTGCTGTGAGAATGGTCAACAATGCAAAAGAAAACCTTTCTGGAGTTGAAAATATACTGGTTGATGCGGGCTATACAGGAGAGAATTTTGCAACGCAAATAAAAGATATTATTGGTGCAACTGTTGAAGTAATAAAGCGAAGTGAATTTGAACAGACTCTTACAAAGTATACAAAAAACGTTTACAATCAACGTTCAACGTGATAAATTAAAGACGGTTTATTCCTCGGTAGCTCAGTGGTAGAGCAGTTGGCTGTTAACCAATTGGTCGCTGGTTCGAATCCGGCCCGGGGAGCTCTTCTCTGTGAAATTCTAGTGTTAATCTTATATGGGCATTAAATCAGTTGTTTTATGTATACTAGATGGCTGGGGAAATGGAGTAGAAAGCAATAAATATAATGCTATTAGCAACGTAAATCCACCCTGTTGGCAATATATTAGCTCTAATTATCCAAAATGCAGTTTATCCGCCTGTGGAACTGATGTTGGGTTACCTGGTGGTCAAATAGGTAATTCAGAAGTTGGCCATATGAATATTGGCAGTGGTAGAGTAGTAATGCAAAGCCTTCAGCGCATTAATCAAGAGATTGGAACAATAGAAAACAATGTAAATCTACAAAGTTTTATTAGTAATCTAAAAAGTAAGAACGGAGTATGCCATATAATGGGATTAGTGTCAGATGGTGGTGTTCATTCGCATCAAAAGCATATTTCGACTTTAGCAAATAAAATATCACAGCATGGAATCAAAGTGGTGATACATGCATTTTTAGATGGCAGAGACACATTACCAAATTCAGGAAAAAAATGCATTCAAGAATTTATAAAGAGTATAAAGGGAAATGACATAAGAATTGCTACTGTTTCTGGGCGTTACTATGCTATGGATCGTGATAACAGGTGGGAGAGAACAATTGAAGCTTATGAGGCTATCGCATTTGCAAAGGCACCTCGTCATGATAATGCAGTATCGTTGATTGATGAAAATTATCAAAATAACATAACTGATGAGTTTGTCAGGCCCGCAGTAATAGGTGACCATCAAGGTATAAAACCAGAAGATGGAGTGCTGTTGGCTAACTTTCGTGCTGATCGAATGATACAATTAGCAAGTATTTTGCTTAGTAAAACAAACCATACTGAAATAGCAAAACTCTCTTCAATTTTAAGCATGATGAAATATAAAGAAGATCTCAAAATTCCTTATATTTTTCCTCCTATATCTTTTACTAACACTCTAGGACAGGTAATAGCAGACAATAAATTGCAACAATTACGCATTGCCGAAACCGAAAAATACGCTCATGTGACTTTCTTTTTCAATTGTGGGAAAGAAGAACTTTTCTCTGGTGAAGAAAGAATACTCATTCCCTCACCAAAAGTTCAAACTTATGATTTGCAGCCCGAAATGTCAGCCTTCAAGCTCACAGAAAAGCTTGTAGAAAAAATTCACTCCCAAGAATTCGCACTGATAGTTGTAAATTACGCTAATCCTGATATGGTAGGGCATACAGGTAATATAAAAGCAGCCGAGAAAGCTGTGCTAGCTGTAGATGATTGTCTTGCGAAAGTGCTGAGTGCTGTTAAAAAGTCAAGCAATACCGCATTAATTGTTACTGCAGACCATGGTAATGTGGAATGTATGTTCGATGAAGAAAATAATACACCTCATACAGCACACACTCTAAATAAAGTGCCATTTATTGTGTCTTGCGATAATCTAAAACTAAGAGACGGAAGGTTATCTGATATTGCCCCTACTATTTTACAGCTACTTGGAATTAAGAAACCAAACGAAATGACAGGTAGTTCGTTGATTGTATAATTTTTCGCATTACTCTCTAACTGGATATGCACAGCTGTTGTAGTTTGAGACACCGGAAAGGTGTCATTCCAGTGCTTGACACTGGAACCCAGATTAAAGATTAAGTTGTAATCTTATATTAAAAATAATATCTTTGATAGTGAAAGATTAGATTCCAGTGTCTGGGCACTGGGATGACACCGTCATAAAGGAACCAGTGTCAGCTACTTGCATGACATCGTTTACTATGTGCCATATTGCAATGTTCGTACAGTTGTGCGTCACGTGCCGGAATGACATCAAATAGATGTGTTTTAACTTAACCCAACTTTTAAATTTTTCGCTGTTAGTACTAATGATTCATCAAAGAAGCCGTCAATATCACCAATATCACCTATACTTTTTGTACTGATAGATTGGTCAATTCTTTTAACTAGATTAGATAAAACTTTATTAGGGCCAATTTCAACAAATTTGTTAATGCCATGGCTTGCCATATACAAAACCATTTCTCTCCATCTTACTCTGCTTATGACTTGTTTAGCCAGCAAAGTTTTTATAACTTTGGGATCACTCTCCTCTTTAGCTGTAACATTTGATATCAAAGGAACTATAGGACGGGTTATTTTAATACCCTTAAAAAATTCCAAAACTTTTTCATCAGCAGGCTTCATAAGAAATGAATGAAAAGGCCCACTAACTTGCAATTTAATCAGTTTCTTTACACTCGAGTTTTTGAATAAATCAGGTAACATCTCAAGGGCTTCTGCAGTACCACTTATCACTACCTGCCCACCGCCATTATCGTTTGCAATTTCACAAATTCCTTCAATTTGAGCTGATTTCAATATATCTTCTACTTCACTTATCTCTGCTCCGAGCAACGCGACCATTCCGCCTTTACATTTCAGTGAAGCTTCATGCATTGCTTCGCTGCGAACTTTCAGCAACTTGATTGCAGACTCAAGAGTCAATGCTCCTGCAGGACATAGCGCTGTATATTCGCCAACTGAATGTCCGCAAACATATTTAATTCCATAATTAGAAAAAAGAGATTCACCAAACACATGCTCGATAACGCGTAGCGTCGCGATTGACACTGCCATTATAGCTGGCTGAGCGTTTTCTGTAATGGTTAATTCTTCAATAGGACCGTTGAAGATTAAATGAGACAGCTTTCTACCCAATATGCTATCCACTTCATTAAATACTTTTCTTGCAACGGAAAACTCACTATATAAGCTCTTTCCCATTCCTACAAACTGAGAGCCCTGACCAGGGAAAGCGAAAATCATGATAATTATTATTTATTCCTTATTAAGTATAACATTTTATTTATTTTTTGTCAATATTTTAGAATAATGATTGACTTAGTGAATTAAGTTCACTAGAATATTAACTGACTAAAAGTTTATAAGCAACAATGGCAGAAATTGATTATCATAAGGTTACTATAGTCATGACAGATGGTCAAGAGTTTGAAACTCGTTCCACTTATGGAAAGGAAGGTGATAAGATAAAACTTGATAGGGATCCTCTCACTCACCCTGCATGGACTGGAAGTTTGACAAGCGGGTCAGCAAGTAAAACTAGCAAATTAGCTAAGTTTAATGATAAATATGGGGATATTTTCTAGTTTTTCGCTTCTTTTTTAGATGCATAAATACAAAAATATAGGCTATATCGCTTCTGAGTCACCAAACTCCCAGGAAGTATCTAAACTATTAAAGAAACTTAATTTTATCAATATAACAGAAGAAAATAAGTCCGAAATCGATCTATTGATAGTTATTGGCGGTGATGGCTTTATGCTACGCACCTTACATAATTACGTTATAGAAAACAAAAACACACACGTATACGGAGTAAACACTGGCAATGTTGGGTTTTTGATGAATAAATGCTTTAGCTGCAGTGAAGATTTAATTGATCATATAGAGCATGCAACTTCAACTCAGTTAACTTTGCTAAAAATGGAAGCAACAGACACAAGTGGCAAGAGATATCATTACATAGCAGTAAACGAAGTATACGTTTTTAGAAAAGCGAACCAAATAGTAGAGATGAATATTACTATTAATGATAAGCTAAAAGTAGAAAAATTTAGAGGGGACGGAGTAATATTATCTACCCCCACAGGCAGCACTGCATACAACTTCTCTGCCGGTGGCCCAATCTTGCCGCTAAATTCAAATTTACTTGCACTCACTTCTATCAATAGCTATTACCCAAGGCATTGGAATGGAGCGTTAATTTCAAATGATAGAGTAGTGCAAATTGACATTAACGACACAAAAAACCGTCCAGCACTTGTAGTATCAGATTACAAGGAGTTTCATAATATATCACAGATAAAAATACAAAAAGACCACGAAAACACAATAACTTTGCTTTTTGACAAAGATTACCCTCTGAATGAAAGGATCTTTGATAGACAATTTCTATACTAATAATGTATCTGTTCAGATACATGGCTAATGTACAAATATTGAAACAAAAATTCCAGTGCCCCTGTGATGTCATTCCAGTGCTTGACACTGGAATCCAGCTTTTGATCGAAAATGTTGTATAGTACACAATCAAATTTTCTGGATCCCAGTGTCTGGGCACTGGGATGACACCCATTTGTTCCTATAGTTGTCTTTTCTCGTCTACCTTATTTTGCCACTCTGCTAAACAGATACATTATCTGTAAATTGGTATTTACTACATCTTAATAACTATAGCGTAATCAATGCAACATAGTAATTAATTTCGGAGTGAATATGCCAGGAACACAAGATCAAGATACAGTAGAACCACTTTCTTATACACCAATAGGTGAAGATGGCAAAAAAGCTCCACCATCGCCTGGGGAAGCAGAAAAAACTATCTCAGATATACTGAATATAGCACCACCGATTTTGCCAAAAGCTCCAGGTTTACAAGACAAAGAAGACGAAAATTTGTTTGATCTTAGTACTGAAGTACCACCTCCTTCCCTAGAAGAAACAAAAGGTGAGGAAACTCATGTTGATATGCCACAAAATTCAACTCTAAGCAGATCCCCTTCTCAAGAGACAGTATTTGATGATCCTGATGATCTTGATAAAACATTAACACAGTTAAGCAGAGAATCAAGTAACAAACTTAGCAATGTACCTTCAACTTCTCCACCATCATATAAGACAGATGACTCTGAAGAGTCTTTGTCACTAAATTCTGATGTAGGTGGCACAACAAATAAAAAAACAAACAGATTCTTGCCAAGAGCAAAGTATTCCATGCAGCAGAAGGGCTTTATAATTTTTACTGCAAGTGCTATTATACTCAGCACATCTGCAGCTTTATTATATTTACAAGATAAAGAAAAATTTATTGCATTTTTTACAAACAGCCCAAAATATATCACTATACCAGTTATCGCACTTGCTGCATTGCTTGCAATTGGTCCAATATTTTTTGCAACAAGGCAATTTATAGATACTGAAGAACATTCCATTCAAAAAAAAGATGCGGATAAAATTTTAGCTGAGGTGTTGGAGCACCAGCCAAAAGATAAAGCTATAAAATCTGTAAGACTGGAATATAGCAATGGCACTCATTCAAATTTTGTACTTAATGCTTGGGAAGCTAAACAAGGCTTCACTAACATTGACGAAAAAGTAATTACTAGAACTAATAAAATAAAATCAGTAATTAACGACAGACCAATATTTACTGCATTATTTACTGGTGTAGTTGCTGCAAATATAGCGTTTCCTCTAGGGCTACTTGCAACACATGGTGTTAATGGTGTACAAAAATTTTACCAGAACCCTTTGACTAATGACATAGGACTATCATTACTTATAGGCTCAGGTGTACTTGCATTATTAATTTTGTGTCTTGGTGTACATTACTATAGAAAAACAAATTGTACTAATCTTATATACTCTCAGGAAAAGATTGGCGCTGAAGGTGTTAATAAGAAATTCACTCAGGAAATAAAACAAGAGAGGACAAATGTTCTTGGGGAAAATCACAGTAAGGACGCAAAACGTTGCAGTTTAACGCTTGAGCAAGTTGTGGTTCAATCTCATAATTGTAAGGATGCTGTTTATAGTGTCGGTTAATAAAATGCACAATGTAAAACACAATGCCTTATGCTCTTTCTTCGTCATCCCAGCGCGTGACACTTTATAATGATGTCATGAAAGTAGCTGACACTTGGGGTCTATAGACCTGCTGCAAAAGGTGATGACAAAATGATGTGAGAGAGGTAAAAGAAGAATAAGCAGATTGAGTAAGGTAAAAAAATGAGCTTTAGTTACTATAACATAAAGAAACATCCAAGAAACTTTCGTAATATAACAGGTTTAACTGTAGAGGAGTTCGAAAAGGTGGTGGAAAAAGTGAGGTCTGAGTGGGAAAAACTTGAAAAACAAAAAAAGTGCCATGGTAGAAGATCACAACTACCAACTCTGGAAGATAAGTTATTTTGCGTAATTTTGTACTATCGCACTTACATAACACACAGATTTTTAGGGTGCCTGTTCAATGTGCACAACGCAAATGTGTGTAGGTTACTGAAGAAAATAGAGCCATTACTTGCCAAAAAAGTTACTATCACAAAAGATAGAAGTATGACGCCAGAAAAAACACTGAAGATTTTGGCTGATGTTACAGAACAGCAAATACAGAGACCAGAAGATAGTAAAAAACGGAAGAAATCATATTCAGGAAAAAAAAGAACCAACACTATGAAAACTGAGATTATTATCGAAGAAGGAGGAAGAATTTTATCAGTGTCAAAGTCATACCGTGGTAGAATTAGTGATTTTCGCATAAGGAAACAAGAAAAATATTTACCACTTGATAGCATAAAACATGCCGATTCTGGATATCAAGGTTGGCAAAAATTGCAAAGCAATGTTATAATTCCATATAAAAAGTATCGTAAAAAGCCATTAACTCAAGAGCAGAAAGAGCATAATAGAAGATTAGCATCATTTAGAATGAGAGTAGAAAATAAGATCCGAGAGATAAAGATATTTAAAATTATGTCGAATGTTTATCGCAATTTTCAGAAAAAATATAACCTGAGGTTCAATATTATTGCTGGTATTGTAAATCTTAAGCACGCCTTTTAGTTAACCTTGATTTTATTCACCCTCCTTCCCTTTCTTTTATCGCTTGATTCGCAGCAGGTCTTTAGATAATACCTCATCCCAGTCCACGTCTTCAGCTCTAATTAACTCTTCACCATCAGCATCTTGTTTTTCAATCATTTTTGAAAATTCTATGTCTTCTTCAAGTGCTTCCGTTACCAGGTGTACTAACATTTCTTTCACAGTCCTGTTGTCAATTTCCGCTATATCCTTCAGATATCGAGCCAATTCACCTTCAAAACTTACGGTAACATTTAACTTTTCTTGATCCATTTTATATTCCCTTACTCGTTGAAATAACAATCTTTCTCTTCACACCTGCGATTTTCAATTCAGATTTAATTCGTTGTCTTAAGTCCAATAGATCTTTTATCTGAACTTCTCCGTACCTAACCACATGATCACCATACGCAATCGATACTACTCTTTCGCCACTCTGAAGCTTCTTTATTGCTTGTTCAACTTGAATTAGATAATCTTCGTTATACATTTACTACTCGCTGATCCATTTGCTTTTGACTATTTTCTTTGACTTTTTACTTTCCATTTTTCCACTCAAACTATTCCATTTACTCTCTGGCCAACGATCAATCCCCAGGGCAATAGACGCAGCTCTTGCGTAAATTCGGCAATCTAGTACTTCATTTCGATCTCTTATCTTTTGCCACTCTTGTTTGGTATATCCTTTTACTACTTTGGTAATTATACCAATTCCCACTGCACAACAAACGGATAGATAATAATAAAAAAAAAGCCATACTGAAGTAAGTAAAATAGCGAGGTTTAAATGGCATTAAGATCAAAATTATTGGATGAAAAAGTAGTAGAATCAGCAAAAGAAATGCTGAAGAAAGTAAGGAATAATGCATATGTTTCAAAAAAACTAAATGCTGTAATTGCAGCAAAAAAGTACAGTATAACGGCTGTAGCAAAAATATATTGCATTTCAAGAAGCGCACTAACTTCGTGGGTAAAACTCTTGAAATTTGGCAGAGAAGAAAAACTGTTTGCTCCTCCACAACGACGTAGAAAAACTAAATTAAATCAGGTTCAACTACAGCAAGTTGAAGTATGGATAGAAGAAAATCCCAACATTACTATTAAAGAAATGAGAATAAAGATTCAGGAAAAATTTGGTCTGAATGTCAGTAAGTCCACAGTGCACCGTAATATGCAAAGAATGAAATTTTCATATATTACACCAAGGCCAGTTCATAATGGACAAGATAAAAACAGACAGGAAGAATTCAAAAAAAAATCTCAATGAAATTATTGGCAAGTATCCTAAAAAAGAGCTGTTTTTCTTTGATGAATCAAGGTTTGGCACACATTCGAAAGTTGGACATGGGTGGTTTAAAAAGGGCACCAGGACGAAGGTTAAAATAAAATTAGGTAGGCAAAATTTTTATCTCTACAGTGCAATTAATCCCCAAAACGGAGAAAATTCTAGTTTGCTTGCACCAAATGTTAACACTGATTGTATGAATATATTTCTTGAGCAAATGTCACAATATTTAGGAACAAGAGAGGCTTTTTTAGTTATGGATTGTGCTAGTTGGCATAAGTCAAAAAATTTAAAGGTACCTAAAAATGTTGAGATTATATATCTACCACCATACTCACCTGAGCTCAATCCAGTTGAGAGGTTTTGGTTATATATAAAACAGAACATTTTGCGCAATAAGATATACGATACAATTGCTCTGCTTGAGGGTGCTTTGTGCAAATTTATTACTTCTCTTGCCATCTCCACAATTAAACAACTCTGCAATGTCTCCTATTTGACTGACCAACAATGAGAATTGGTATTAGTTGCTCTGCGGTTAGCTGCTTAAAATATTCAGGTGGATACTCTGGAAAATGACAATACCCAGGCGCCCCTTCTGTTAAAACATTAAGTAATTGGAAAAGCTCGGACTTCAATATTGATACCCCAACTGGCCACAGCTTCATTCCTCTCTTTAGCTTTTGTCCGCTAACTGTTACATCAACTCTACTTGGGCTGCTCAGTGGCACTAGCGCTTTGTTTGCACCTTTTACTGCCATTACTCTCCCAGATCCTTGATGACTCCTTACCCAGTTGTATACCTCTTGTGTTGCATATCCAGCATCTACCGCCATCATGCTTATCATGTATTCAAGACCATTTTCACCGATAAAATGATGATTCAAAAGCTCTGAAAGTTTTCCCCATACTTCTTCCCCTCCCGGATCTCCCTCAAATACCTGGTAGTCTATTGACCAACTTTCTCGGTTTCTTCCCCAGGCTACAATCTCTGCCTCTAACCGATCTTTTTGCACATCAACTCCTGCCGTCAACACTATTTTTCCACCTTTTGGCACCATGCCTATCGGAAAATTTTCTCGACGCTCAAATAGTTGCTTCCAGTCTGGTACTTCTCCTTTATCTACCCAGGTTTCTCCGAGTGTTGTATTTATCCAAACTTTCAGTAATTGTTCATTTTCCTTTGCATGCAGATAATCTTCTACTGCTTGTTTCCAGCTATACCAACCAACTGGGCTATACAAGCTCGATAGATGAAACCCTTTTTTTGCCCCTTCTTTTGCTTCTTTTGCCCCTTTTTCACCCCCTTCCACTGTAGCTCTCCATTCACCTCTAGCTAGCATCTCTGTTTTCTGATGGTTTTCTATTTTGCCGCTACATTCTATACACACGTAGTGCGCTGTTGCTGGGTTTTTATCTTCCCACTTTATCTGTGGCCATTTCAGCACCTGATAGTAATTACAATGTGGACAAGGAACAAAAAAGTAACGTTTGTCTGAGCTCTCAAATTCCCTCTCTATTCTGCTTATTCCATGCACCGTTGGCGTTGACACCAAGAATATTTTTCTCCGCGTAAATGTATTAGTTCGAGCTATGCTGAGCAAAACTGGATCTCCTTCTCCTCCTGAATCTCCTGGATACGCATCTACTTCATC
This sequence comes from Trichonephila clavata, assembly GCA_019973975.1. Classification (NCBI taxonomy): domain Eukaryota; kingdom Metazoa; phylum Arthropoda; class Arachnida; order Araneae; family Nephilidae; genus Trichonephila; species Trichonephila clavata. Next base: position 114,952 of record BMAO01016439.1, on the reverse strand, counting down.
TAAAAATAGATTCTTTACTGGCATTGAACGCAAACCCACTGGACTATTGGCACCTGTTACTACTACCGTTCCTCCTGGAAACTCTTTGCTCTGCACAGTATTCCCTGAATCTCTCGACCTTGGGTCTTTTATTTTACTCCTTAAACATGGCGTATCTTCAATCAGTGGCGCAAATCTTCCCTTGGACCAACGCTTTCCCATTTCTACTGTTGGCTGCACTACTAGCATTGGCCCTGGTGTTTGGTCGATTACATAACCTATCCAGTTGTTTCCAGCTTCTGTTCCACCAATTTGTGCTCCTTTCATGTTTTTCAGCCGGTGAAGATGAGGATAAAGAGTCCATTATTTCTTTAAGGTACGGCGTCCTCTTTGTTCTCCATTTCCCTGGCTCTGATGATGCTATCGTTGAAAGTTGACGATTTCTATCTGCCCACTCTGATACTTTAAGTGGTGGATCTGGCTTTAACCCTGTATAAAAGCTACTGCTATATATCATCATGCTATTTGCTGCAGTTGTTGCACTTCTATGCCACTCAAAGTAAAAGGCACTTTTTGCCTGCAATAAGTATCTGCTGATGCTTTACTTAAAATCATTATTGCAACTAATATGTGAATTAGACCTACCAAGGCGATAAGATGCTTTTTCAGTAATTTATATGTAGTCATTAAAATATACTTTGTGTTAGTTCTTCCAACGCAACTCTGATTTCCTCAGTCAATGTCTCATGGATTTTTTCGCTGTTATTCATCGATGCTAGTAACGCTGAAACCCTATCTGGAATGTTAAGCAAATTATTACGGACAACTCTTGCCACGTTAAATGCTTCAGTCTTCACTTCTTCTACTGAGATAAGTTCACCAATTTCGGCTTTTGCCTTTGCCTCAAGCAATTTACCACGTTCCATTTCATTTTTTATCCGGGTTTTTAGCAGCATGGTAGAGAGCTCACTGGTGTTTCCCCTTTTTGCCTCAATTTCTCCACCTTTTCTCCTCAGTGGTTGACTTGGATCTCGTATTGCTTCTATTGCTCTATTTGCTTGTTCTCGGTCAATCAAACCATCCTCCAGCTCAACTATTCCTTTCTTTACTAAATAACAGACATATTGCTTTGAAACTCCCAGTTCTCTTGCCCATTCCGTCTGCGTGACTTTCCCTCCTTCCACTTTTTTCGCCCCTTTTTACTGTTTTTCTTCTTGAATCTGCGAAAAGGTTTTGCCAGAACCGAAAAGGGTGGAATCTCTTCCTGTGTATACTTGCCAACGCTTTATCGTTACATCTACAAACGTAGGATCTAGCTCTATCGTCCTACAGATTCTTCCCGTCCTCTCACATGCAATTAACGTACTCCCAGAACCACTAAATGGATCAAGAACTATGTCTCCTGGTCTACTGCTATTAATACCAATTCTCATTGTTGGTCAGTCAAATAGGAGACATTGCAGAGTTGTTTAATTGTGGAGATGGCAAGAGAAGTAATAAATTTGCACAAAGCACCCTCAAGCAGAGCAATTGTATCGTATATCTTATTGCGCAAAATGTTCTGTTTTATATATAACCAAAACCTCTCAACTGGATTGAGCTCAGGTGAGTATGGTGGTAGATATATAATCTCAACATTTTTAGGTACCTTTAAATTTTTTGACTTATGCCAACTAGCACAATCCATAACTAAAAAAGCCTCTCTTGTTCCTAAATATTGTGACATTTGCTCAAGAAATATATTCATACAATCAGTGTTAACATTTGGTGCAAGCAAACTAGAATTTTCTCCGTTTTGGGGATTAATTGCACTGTAGAGATAAAAATTTTGCCTACCTAATTTTATTTTAACCTTCGTCCTGGTGCCCTTTTTAAACCACCCATGTCCAACTTTCGAATGTGTGCCAAACCTTGATTCATCAAAGAAAAACAGCTCTTTTTTAGGATACTTGCCAATAATTTCATTGAGATTTTTTTTTGAATTCTTCCTGTCTGTTTTTATCTTGTCCATTATGAACTGGCCTTGGTGTAATATATGAAAATTTCATTCTTTGCATATTACGGTGCACTGTGGACTTACTGACATTCAGACCAAATTTTTCCTGAATCTTTATTCTCATTTCTTTAATAGTAATGTTGGGATTTTCTTCTATCCATACTTCAACTTGCTGTAGTTGAACCTGATTTAATTTAGTTTTTCTACGTCGTTGTGGAGGAGCAAACAGTTTTTCTTCTCTGCCAAATTTCAAGAGTTTTACCCACGAAGTTAGTGCGCTTCTTGAAATGCAATATATTTTTGCTACAGCCGTTATACTGTACTTTTTTGCTGCAATTACAGCATTTAGTTTTTTTGAAACATATGCATTATTCCTTACTTTCTTCAGCATTTCTTTTGCTGATTCTACTACTTTTTCATCCAATAATTTTGATCTTAATGCCATTTAAACCTCGCTATTTTACTTACTTCAGTATGGCTTTTTTTTTATTATTATCTATCCGTTTGTTGTGCAGTGGGAATTGGTATAACTATTGCTCTCTCCATTAGCTCTACTGGCTTCATCGTTGGATGCAGTGAGTTGTATGTTGGCTTATCATAAAACCATAGGTCACTTTGATTTCTACCACCATGCCACTCACGTTTATTGCCGCTTCTCCAACCATAAAGTATTGCTTCGTATTGTCTTTGATAATCAGACCTTCCCAGCGTAAAATGATTCTTTGCCCAAATTATAAATGTCGACCAACGACCACCTGCTTCTTCAAATACCTTCTGCAAGGTCGAAAGTTCTGATGATGATGCACAAATGTAAATTGCCCCTTTGGTGTATGCTAAAACGTGAGAACAAATGTCATAAAGGAACAATTCGTATTTTTCACCTTGATCATCGTTTAATATCTTTTTGTCTTCTCTCTCTTGACTGTCACCATATGCTACGTTATATGGAGGATCGCACACGGTTATATCTGCCATCTTGTCATCCAATACAGCTTTAAATGATTCAACCAGACAACTATCACCACAGTAGATTCTATGACCACCTAAAATCCATAGATCCCCTGGTTTTGTTATTTCCACTTTTTTGTCATCACCAGCTAAATCAGAAAATTTTTCTCCCTTTTCCCCTTGTTCTTCCCTTCCATCAAGATTATCAAGAAAGCGTTGGACTTTTTCCAATTCAAATCCAGTCATTTTAAGAGCATGTCTTCAAACTAACTAGAAAGGAGTTAAGAAGTGTGTTATAAGATATATTTTAAATGTACCCAAGCGATATAAGTGACAAAGAATGGAAGATGATAGAGCAATATTTTGAACCTAAAAAGACCGGCAGACCAAGAAAACACAGTATTAGAACAATTATTAACGCAATCCGCTATGTGATGAGAACAGGCTGTCAATGGAGACAACTACCTAAGAATTTTCCACCATGGAAAACCGTGTATAGTTGTAATTCGCGTTTAAAAAAAAGTGGAATATGGGAAGAAATTCACGATTTTCTAGTTAAAAAACTAAGAAAGATAATTGGTAAGAATGAAACTCCATCAGTAGGAATAATTGACAGTCAATCAGTAAAAACCACTCAAAAAGGGGATCCAGAGGATATGATGCTGGCAAGAAAGTAAAGGGTAGAAAACGCCACATCGTTGTAGATACTGTAGGTCTTGTAATTGCTGCTGAAGTACACAGTGCAAGCATTCAAGATCGTGATGGTGCACTAAATCTTTTTGTTCAAGCCAAATGCAAAGCTCCAACATTACGTAAGTTTTTTGCTGATCAAGGATATACAGGTAAATTGCAAAACCGCTGTTTATTGGAAACTGGATGTTTATTGACGATTACCAAGAAAGTAGTTGATACAGGATTTCAGGTTATTCCTAAACGTTGGATTGTTGAAAGAACCTTTGCTTGGCTCTCCAATTTTAGACGTATGAGTAAGGATTATGAGCATTCTCCTCTCACTTCAAAAAACAACATCTTTTTCAATATGATCACTATTATGCTTCACAAATTAGCTCATTCTTAAGTTTGAAGACATGCTCTAAGATCAAACTGTAAATCTTCTAGCTCTTGGATTTCTACTTTTAAAAGCTCATCATCCCACTTTGCCCAGTTAGCTGATTGATTTGCCAGCAACCGAAAAGCTTTGGTTTGTCCATCACTTAAGTTATCACTGAGCACTACTGGAATACTCTCCATGCCCAGTTTTCTTGCTGCTTTAAGCCTTAAATGACCATCTACCACAGTGCCATCGCTTTTTGCAACTATCGGAATACGGAAGCCAAACTCACGAATAGAGGCACACATTCTGTTTACTACATCGTCATTCTTGCGAGGGTTACGCTCATATTCGACTAGGTTTTGAGTAGGATAGTAGTGTATTGCTAAGTTCATATATGTTTAAATTCTTGTTAAAAAGTTAACAATTAAAATATGTCTGACGCTAGAGAGAGCCCGGGGTTTCCCGCCCAAACCCGCCAGCCTAGCTGAAAGGACCCACTTCCTATGGGATATTTAGCATATTAAAATCTTTACTAAAATTATTAACACAAAACATCAATGCCAAAGCATCTGCTTCGTTATCATCTCTAGGTGAAAGACCTTTTTCACGTATCGCTTCAATAACTTCACTTTTGCTTGCATTACCTTTACCCGTGATAAAACGTTTTATCGTCTTCACCGGAACACCTTTGTAGGGAATTTTTCCCCCTTCACACCAAGCAGCTAAAATGGCAAGAAAACCACCATAACAATGCGCTGCATCAGTTCCTAAATGTCTTCTCACCTCCTCAAAATACACTGCAGAAATGTCTTGCAAAGAATTAAGCCAATTGCGAAAACTCAAAAAATGCATGCCACCTCCACTGAAACGGCTACCATGAAAATTTTTGCTGCCACTTTGAATTACTCCATCGGTGAAAATAGCCCAGCCGGTTTGTTTGCCGAGGTCGAGTGTTAGTATTGACATTTTCTTTGTGTTTGAAGCGCGTAGAGGTAAACTAACCTCATCAAAACAATGCCCTTGTATCTTGTAAAAAGCATCTAATGTTATAAGCTGTGACATTAGATGGAGAAGGGAAAAACTCTGGGCAATGCCTTAGAGCATGTCTTCAAACTAACTAGAAAGGAGTTAAGAAGTGTGTTATAAGATATATTTTAAATGTACCCAAGCGATATAAGTGACAAAGAATGGAAGATGATAGAGCAATATTTTGAACCTAAAAAGACCGGCAGACCAAGAAAACACAGTATTAGAACAATTATTAACGCAATCCGCTATGTGATGAGAACAGGCTGTCAATGGAGACAACTACCTAAGAATTTTCCACCATGGAAAACCGTGTATAGTTGTAATTCGCGTTTAAAAAAAAGTGGAATATGGGAAGAAATTCACGATTTTCTAGTTAAAAAACTAAGAAAGATAATTGGTAAGAATGAAACTCCATCAGTAGGAATAATTGACAGTCAATCAGTAAAAACCACTCAAAAAGGGGATCCAGAGGATATGATGCTGGCAAGAAAGTAAAGGGTAGAAAACGCCACATCGTTGTAGATACTGTAGGTCTTGTAATTGCTGCTGAAGTACACAGTGCAAGCATTCAAGATCGTGATGGTGCACTAAATCTTTTTGTTCAAGCCAAATGCAAAGCTCCAACATTACGTAAGTTTTTTGCTGATCAAGGATATACAGGTAAATTGCAAAACCGCTGTTTATTGGAAACTGGATGTTTATTGACGATTACCAAGAAAGTAGTTGATACAGGATTTCAGGTTATTCCTAAACGTTGGATTGTTGAAAGAACCTTTGCTTGGCTCTCCAATTTTAGACGTATGAGTAAGGATTATGAGCATTCTCCTCTCACTTCAAAAAACAACATCTTTTTCAATATGATCACTATTATGCTTCACAAATTAGCTCATTCTTAAGTTTGAAGACATGCTCTTAGATATAAAATCTGTGGGGAAGACAAGAGTTCCCTCCTCAAAAGTATAGGCTGGACGGTATCGTAGAAAAACCTAAAAGGTTCTAATTCTGTATGTACAAGGTAAGCCTTACTTTTCACTTTAAATGGTAACGTATGGAGTTATATATGATCAACAACTTTCTTGGTATAGATGTATCAAAAGATCGCTTTGATGTTTTTCTCTTATTTATAAGTAAAAAAGGAAAACGTGAATCTAGGAAAAAGAGCTTTAAGAACGATGATCATGGGTTTCAAGGTTTACTGAGCTTTCTACAAAAACATAATGTAGAACAAGTAAAAGCCTGCATGGAAGCTACTGGTTGTTATAGTGAAACTCTGGCTGAATTTCTACACAATGCTGGACATTTTGTAAGTGTGATAAATCCTTATTGCATAAAATCTTATGCAAGGAGTAAGCTTGTACGACAAAAGAATGATCAGATCGATGCAGAAATTATTGCTGATTATTGCCAAAGACAGGAACCTTCCCGCTGGACGCCATCTTCTCCTGAAATGAAAAAATTAAAACATCTTTATCGTTGCTCGGCTGCGTTAAAAGATGAGTTAACATTAGTAAATAACCACTTAGAAAAAAAAGAGAGACTGCCCAAAGAAGTTGCAACTGCTTGGGAAGACCTTGCAATGAACATAGAGCAAAAAATAGAAACAATAAAAAACTCCATACGTGAATTATTAAAGCAACACAAAGAGTTGTTGGAAAATTTTCAACTTCTACTGACTATTCCAGGAATAGGAGAAGAATCAGCAATAGCTATTTTAGCTGAAGTTTCTGACATAAAAGCTTTTAGAGATGCCAGGCAATTGGCAGCATATGCAGGAACTATACCACAAAATATAACGTCAGGTTCATCTGTACATGCCAAGCCCAGATTAAGTAAATCGGGTTCACGAACACTACGTAAGGCAATGTATTTTCCTGCTATAGTAGCTAAAAATCACAATCCTATTATTATGACTTTTTGCAAGAGATTAAAAGAAAAAGGCAAGCATAATATGGCCATTGTGGGAGCTGCGATGCGTAAGTTACTCCATATTGTTTTTGGTGTTCTAAGTTCAAAGAAGGCTTTTGATCCAAACCATATCAAAAACTATAGGGCTAAAAGGTTGGCTGAAGGTTTAGTGCTTTAAAATCAAAAAATGCTTTCTATCACATCTTATGTGAAATAGTATCTTACACAAATTTATTGAATGTAGTTGGTTAGTGGATATGTTGATAAGTAAATTTCTGCTGTCTTATATGTAACTAATTTACTTATCAACATATCCACTAACTATAATCTGTGTACCGCTACACAGGATATGAATAAGAAGTATTTTTTGATTTCACAATACAGCTTAAGATCCAATTTTTATAATTTTCTTGTTGACTTACAAGACGGTATCTGTTCGCTATCCACTTTTATTAATACATAGTCAATACCGTAATGAGCTTCGACCCAACGGTTGATATCTCGGCTTGTGTCTTCAACCATAAAAAAAGTAGTATTATTTAATTTTTGCCAAGGAATTATATTAAATTTATAGTAAAAAAGTTTCTCTGGCTCTTTGCACAAACTAGAATCAAACTTAATTTTTTCTACATTATCAGCTTGAAGTATAGGCATTAAACCTAATGCAATTTTTTATTTAAGTCACGTGAAAATGAAGATATGACCTCGCTACTACGCTTATCATCTTTACGTTCATGCATCATTTTTTTTACAGCATCAGCAGCTATATTCGCTGTGTTAGCCTGTAAATCTCCAAGAGCTTTTTCAACTTGGTCAGTGACTTTCTTCAAGTTAGAATGGGCATTGTCATCTAATGTCTGATCTAGCTGCTGTCTATTGCGCTTAATGATACTATTAGCCTTATCAAGTGCTTCATTCATCATTTTATTAACTTCTGCATCTAATTCTTTGTATTTTTCAGAAGATTTTTTGTAATATGCCAACATATCTTTCCTGAATTTTTCAGTTTCTTCACTTGAAAATTTGCTTTTGTTACGCTTATTGTTAAGCGCATTTTTTATCACTTTCTTCAGCAATTTATACGAAAGAACAAGGCCTACCAAGAAGGCAAGACCGATAATCAGTGATGTAGACATAAAAACCCCTAAAATTCTTTGGACACCAAGTCAGCAATAAATTTCTCTTCAATTTCAGAATTAGTCAATTTAGTATAATAAATTAAAGCAATACTAGTAGCCATTTGTTTTAACTGATCAGTGTATTCAGATTTAAATTCTGCCACTTTTTCTTCAATAAGCTTGCTCTTTTTTTTGTCTTCCTCTTCTAATATACTCTTAACATTAGCTCTCATTTCTTCTACCTGAGCAAGTGCATCATCTATGATCCTTTTTGCCTGTATTCTAGCTTGGTTTAAAGCGGCATTATACTTGGCAATCTGACCTTCCGTAAGTCTTAAAAGATGAACAGAACTATTAAAAGAACCCAATACTTCTTTACTTCTAGTGCTTATTATTTCATCTAACTTTGGTAAAAATAAACAACTTACTACGAAAAAAAGTGAAGAGAAAAAAATTAAAAACCAAAAAATTTGAGAAAAGAAGGTTGAAACATCAAGCTGTGGCATCTGTTAAGCAGCAAATATTAATAACATTGCAAGTACAAACGCAAGTAATCCCATGATTTCAACCATGGCAGCACCAATATAAACGTAACTTTTCATTTTACCTTCTGACTCAGGGTTTCTCGCAATCCCATTTAACATAGCAGAGAAGATATTAGCTATACCTAAACCAGCACCGAGCATTCCAAACACAGCTAAACCAATTGCTATAAATTTTAAAGCTACTAAATCCATATATTTATCCTTAACTATTTCTTTATAATATAATTATAAAATATTCTACAAGGAAGTCAATTACTTTACTGCATCTGACAAATATACACATGTTAATATAGTAAATATATAAGCTTGTAAAATTGCAACAAATACTTCAAATCCTATCAATGCAATTATGAACAAAAACGGCGCAGGAGTGAGAAATATGTTCATATTTACAATAAACCCTGCTATCACTTTGATGATTGTATGACCAGCAATCATATTTGCTGCAAGCCTTATTGATAGGCTAATCGGCCTTACTAAATAAGCAAACAACTTAATAATAATTATTATAGGTGCAAGCCACGAAGGAGTTCCTTTTGGTAGCAATATGCGTAAAAATTCTACTCCCCTTTCTTTAAATCCAACAATCGTTATATAAATAAAAACCACCATCGATAAAGCGAAGGTGACTATCACATGACTTGTGACCGTGAAACTATAAGGAAGAACACCAACTAAATTACATGATAAAATGAAAATAAATACTGTGAATATCAATGGAATGTGCTGCAAGCCTTTGCTTCCAGTGTTATTTTCTATTATTGAAATAACAAAATCATATACATACTCAACTGCAGCTTGCAAATATCCTGGTATTACTGCCCCCTTCTTTATTCCAAAAAGCAAAAAGAGTATCACCAATATCACCGAAATCATCGTGAAAAGAGATGAATTGGTAAAGCTTACGTCATACCCAAATAACCTAGGTAACTCTATTATTGTATATACTTTAAACTGCTCCAGCGGATTTAATGCCATTTTAATCTGAACTATAAACAGTAAATAAAGTATGAATTTTATAGGACAAAGTCAAGAATTAAGATAGAGCTCTGTGTTATTATAACATTAGACCTGCTGCGAATCAAGCGATAAAAAAAAGGGAAGGAGGGTGAATAAAATCAAGGTTAACTAAAAGGCGTGCTTAAGATTTACAATACCAGCAATAATATTGAACCTCAGGTTATATTTTTTCTGAAAATTGCGATAAACATTCGACATAATTTTAAATATCTTTATCTCTCGGATCTTATTTTCTACTCTCATTCTAAATGATGCTAATCTTCTATTATGCTCTTTCTGCTCTTGAGTTAATGGCTTTTTACGATACTTTTTATATGGAATTATAACATTGCTTTGCAATTTTTGCCAACCTTGATATCCAGAATCGGCATGTTTTATGCTATCAAGTGGTAAATATTTTTCTTGTTTCCTTATGCGAAAATCACTAATTCTACCACGGTATGACTTTGACACTGATAAAATTCTTCCTCCTTCTTCGATAATAATCTCAGTTTTCATAGTGTTGGTTCTTTTTTTTCCTGAATATGATTTCTTCCGTTTTTTACTATCTTCTGGTCTCTGTATTTGCTGTTCTGTAACATCAGCCAAAATCTTCAGTGTTTTTTCTGGCGTCATACTTCTATCTTTTGTGATAGTAACTTTTTTGGCAAGTAATGGCTCTATTTTCTTCAGTAACCTACACACATTTGCGTTGTGCACATTGAACAGGCACCCTAAAAATCTGTGTGTTATGTAAGTGCGATAGTACAAAATTACGCAAAATAACTTATCTTCCAGAGTTGGTAGTTGTGATCTTCTACCATGGCACTTTTTTTGTTTTTCAAGTTTTTCCCACTCAGACCTCACTTTTTCCACCACCTTTTCGAACTCCTCTACAGTTAAACCTGTTATATTACGAAAGTTTCTTGGATGTTTCTTTATGTTATAGTAACTAAAGCTCATTTTTTTACCTTACTCAATCTGCTTATTCTTCTTTTACCTCTCTCACATCATTTTGTCATCACCTTTTGCAGCAGGTCTATTGATACATTAACAAAATATGTAATTAGAGTGTTAATTACAGTCAGCTCTGTATTTTAAAATTTACTAATCTTATTAAATTACTCAACATCTTGACTTAACATCTTATTTTAATTATAATTTAATTTTTAGTGAGGTAGATAATGAACGAAATAGATTTTATTAACACTAATCATCTTTTAAATTTAGAGCAGGAATTTGGTAACGGATACATCAAATTGACAGATGGTTCCTTTAACGAATATACTGGCCATTATCAAGTAGGAAGCGAAATACTAGATGAAAGCCATAATATGAGAAGATATAAAGTTACAAAAGCTTCTACATCATTGCTCATGATGTAGAAGTCACTTTTCATCCCACTACAACAAACTTTAAAAGCACTACATTTTATATTACAATAACTCTTTTATTTCTTTAAAGGTTCATGAAATTCACATTATCTTGGTTATTAGAACACTTAGAAACCGATGCTAGTTTAGAAGAAATTACCGATAGATTAACTCACATAGGGTTAGAAGTAGAAGATGTGATCGATAATTCCAGATTGACTGGGTTTATCGTTGCAGAGGTATTAGAAGTCGTACCTCATCCAAATGCCGATAAATTAAAATTATGTAAAGTAAATGATGGAAGTAAAATTCTACAAATAGTTTGCGGAGCAAACAATGTTAGAGAAGGTATGAAAACTGTGCTTGCATCTCTTGGTAGCACATTGCCAGAAAGTGATTTCACAATCAAGCCCACAAAAATACGAGGAGTGCTAAGTGAAGGGATGCTCTGCTCTGCTTCTGAACTTGCGCTGGTTCAAGAGAAAAGTGAAGGAATAATCGAGCTTTCTGATGATTATAAAATAGGGGATAAATTTTTCAATTGTGACCCTGTAATTGATATAAATGTTACTCCAAACCGTGGAGATTGCTTAGGCATTTATGGAATAGCTCGCGACCTTGCTGCAACTGGAATTGGGACATTAAAGACTTTAAGCATTCCACAACTTACCAGCTCCATAAATTCACCAATCGATGTTGAAGTTACTGACGGGGAAAGTTTTATTAGTGGAATATACATCGCCAATGTAAAAAATCAAGAAAGCCCAAAATGGTTAAAAGATAGGCTGGAATCAATAGGAATGCGCTCCATTTCTGCAATAGTTGATATCACGAACTATATTATGATATCTTTCAGCCGCCCAATGCACGCGTATGATGCAAAAAAAATAGAAGGAGAGCTTGTAGTACGCAAAGCAAACGACGGAGAAAAATTTGCTGGTTTAAACGGTAAAGAATACTTATTAAACAAAGACATGAGCGTTATTTCTGATGATAAAAATATTCATGGAGTTGCTGGAATTATAGGTGGTAAGTGCAGTGAATGTACTCTTGAAACTACCAATATTTTTTTGGAATTAGCTTTGTTCGATCCAATCTCTATTGCTAAATCCTCAAGGGAGCTGAGCATCTCCACAGACGCTAGTTACAGATTTGCACGTTCAGTTGATCCTGGATTTACTTTTGATGGACTCAACCTTGCAGCTAAAATGATTCTGGGCTTATGTGGTGGAGAAACCTCAAGCGTAGTGTCTGCTGGCAGTTTAGATAGTGCTGACACCAAGGTGAGCTTTGATTATCAGGATGTGAACAAGTTTGGAAGTGTGTCTGTATCGCCTGATGAGGTGCTTGATATCTTAACGAAACTAGGGTTTAGTATTGATAAAAAAACCGAAGGCAATTGGAATGTACAAGTACCAAGCTGGAGACCGGACGTGACAATACCGGTTGACCTAATTGAAGAAGTAACAAGAATATACGGCTATGACAAAATAAAAGAAGAACCACTACCAAATAATGTTGAAGAAGTAGATAGTACATACGACAATTTGCGCATTTTGATGACAAATAGAGGGTTTCATGAAGTGCTAACCTGGTCGTTTATGAGTGAATCAACAGCTGAAAAATTTGGTTACTCGAATAAGTTATTTATCATCGATAATCCGTTTAACAATAACTTTAATATGATGAGACCAAGTATTATGCCAAATTTATTGCAAGTCACTGCTGATAATATTGCCCATGGAGTACCTAATCTTGCAATCTTCGAAATTGGGCCGATTTACGATGGTGAAGCTCAGTCTAAACATGTTTTAAGTGGAATAAGAACAGGGAATAATTTACCGCGAAACCATTATAATACTGATAGGAAAGTAGATGTTTTTGACGCAAAGGCTGATTGCATAGCAGCTTTGGAGTGTTTTAACGTCAATTGCGATAATTTAACGATAGAGAGAGCAGAAAAAGAACATTACCACCCAGGAAAGTCAGGCACTCTCTCTTTTAAGAATAAAGTAGCAGGTTATTTTGGAGAGTTGCATCCTAATATATTAGATCTTTTTGACATCAAGCAAAAAGTTGTAGGTTTTGAGGTGATATTAGAAAATATTGAAAATTTACCTGTAAGTAGAAAGAAATTTATCGATTATAAATACCAAAGTGTAAAACGTGATTTTGCATTTATTGTAAATAAGGATGTGAAAGTAGGTAACATAATCAATGTGGTAAAAAAAAGCTCAGAGCTCATCACAGAAGTTTTGATATTCGATGTATACCATGGAAGTAACATAGAGCCGAACAAGATGTCTATAGCATTATCAGTTACTTTCTGCTCTCCAACTCACACTTTAACTGAAAAGGAAATCCAAAAGGAATCAAATATGATAGTTAACTTAGTGTGTGAAAGTACAAAAGGAACTTTGAGAGCTCATCCTTAAGCTGTAATCACAGTTTCCTGCCGTTGCTGTGTTACTCTTACTTCATCCAATCTATTTCCAATATTGAATTCAATATCCTTAAAAAATCTATCCCACATTCCACGCAAATGCTCTTCTACTTTAGGCCATATATCATTTTTAAATGTTTCTCCATCATCAGAAAATAAATTACCTAAAAAGGCTCCAACACCTTCATAATTTGACTGAAAACATTGAAGAAATGTCTCTACTTCCTTATGAGTATCATGTGCCACACTCAACGCTTTTCCTTCTGTGCTCTTATCCCCGTATATTGCAACGGCAAGACCTGTTTTAATATATCCCAAGCCTGTCTGAATAGCTCTTATAGGTTGCAACCATGAACTCTTATCGCTTTTTGGCACATTATTTATTATATTTTTCACCAGTCTGTCTATCAAAGGAGACAATAAATTTTGACTAAAATGTTTGATATTATCTTTTGTTTTAATTACAGGATATTTGATGCATCTTTCTGCTAAACAGTACTCCAGTTCCGCTTCCTCTAACAACTTCTTAACTGCTTCTTCGTTAAAAGTTTCACGCTCGAACTCCTTCAGTAAATCATCCTCTATTATTGCAAACTTTATTTTTTCGCGAGATTCTAGTTCTTCTCTGTAATCATTTGTTGTTTCTTCATTTATTAACAATCCTTTTTCTTCTAATTCTAACTGTTTTAATGCTTTCAGAATTTCTTGGTTATTTTTTAAGTGCTTTTGTATTAATTCTGTATCTGCTCCTTTTCTATTTTGCTCATCTTCTAAGTACTTATTCAAATCCTCATTTCTTTCTATTATTTCTCTCAATAGTGTAGGTTGTTCCAAGCATTTTGCAATTTCTGCTCGATGCGCACCAATCCTTTCTATTAGACTTGGCGCATCTTCTTTTAATAGGTCGCATAAACCTTTCATAGACTTTGCTTGACCTCTAAATAAATTTAGCATTTTACACTTTGTTACTTCTAAATACATCTTTTCTACAAAGTCATTTATTTTAGCTGAAGCTTCCTTTTCTAAATCTTTAAGCTGCTTCCCTAAGCTTTGCTTCTCCTTATCTGGTATATCTGATTGACTTAACTTACTTTCAGCTCTCTTTATCACTGATTTTACTAGCCTTTGCTCAACCTCTTGATTATCATACTCGAACTTAAAAAGATCTTCTAATTTCCTCTTTAAATCATTGTTTATTAAGTTGTTTTTTCCTTCATCATATATATTTTTCAATTCTCCATGTATCCTAACATATCTTTCTTCTCCTTCTTTTTTTAAATCTTTAATTCTTTCTTTAGCATTATTTAGAGCTTCTTCTGTTTCTTTAGGATATATATCTTTACATATATCAATTACTTTCCTTTCAGCTATGTCATCTTCTTCTATGAACTGCTTCCACCTTGCTTTAAGCACAAGAAGCACATCATCACTTATATCATCTGCGTTATCAAGCAACTCCATTATATCATCACCTAATAGCAGTTCTTTTAGATCTTTTATTATCATTTCTTTTTCACTTGGCAATTCCTTACCTTGGATTTTTAATTCCTCTTTTATTAATACTTCTTCTAGCGCGCGTTCTAATAAAAAATCTTCTCTTTGTGCAAATTTAATTGCTTGTATAAAGTCAACTTGATAAGCATTTTGTATTAAGTGACTTGTCAAATTAGGACCTATACTATCTACCACTTTCAGTCTGAATTCGTTCAACAATTCCTTCAACTTATCATATGTAATCTCTTTCTTTTCTAGCTTCATCAGCTCTTCCATAGCTTTCGCAAATTCTTGAATTGAAGTTGCAAGCACATTCTTGATCTCATTACGTAAAGGCTTAAGACCATTTTTTAAATCGATCTTAGCTGACAATTTTAGTACAGCATTGTGTTCTGGATCTTCGTATAAATCTCTAAGTAGTTGTTTAAATTGCGGTGGAAACTTAACTTCCATATCCCACATAATGTCTGACTTACCAGCATCTATTTCACGAAAAGATACCTCAATATTTTGGTGTTTTTTCTGATATGACCCACTACTCACTTTCAGAACAGCAACCAAAGAATGAGATAAATCTCTATTTAAAAGATAAAAAGTAGCTAAGGCAGGTGTTGCAGGAATAAGCAAGAGTAGAAGTATAGGTATACTAACAAGAATCGCTACTGCAGCAAGAACACCATATGCCAATCTTTTTGCAGTACTTTCACTTACTTCGCTTTTTTTTGTTTTATTCTCCTCTGAACTGATTTGTGTCTTATCATTTGTTTTAAACTTATTATATATGACTAATCCTAACGCAGTGAAAACTATATAAGGAAACATTAAAACCGATAGTGCTAAATTCAACACTTGTTTTTCCGGACAAGCTTGGTTTATCTCTTTAAATATCCTACTTGATATATTATACCAAGAAGTAAAAAAATCAGAGTTATAATCTTTATAATGAAATATACTTAGTGGAATGCTAAAATCAGCACCTATTTTTTTTAAATTACTAACAGATTCTTGCTCTTCCAAAGTAGCAACAGGTCTTTCCTGTTTTTCTGAAGTAGCAAAAGATTCTCTTTGTAAATTAGGTTGTCCATTTAATGCATCTAAATCACTACTATTGTTATTTAAGTCAATAACTTCCTTAGAACCTACAACAACATTCATACCATAACCTTATCCAAGTACTTTAAGTATAGCATAAATACTGACAATCTTGCAACTTTATTAAACATTTAACGCTCAATACTAACACTTAAATCCTGATATTCCTTAGAATAAAAGTTAGTTCCAATTTCTGTATTAATATCCAAAGATAAGGCAAGGGTCTGCTCTTTTATATATTCAATCCACGTATTTATTGCTTCCTTAATTTTCTCATCTTCTGTTTTGATTATTACTCTGATTCTATCGGACATATGGAAATCAGCTTGTTTCCTAGTTTCCTGAATGAGCCTCACTACATCTCTTGCAAGCCCTTCTAGAATCAATTCATCATTTAAAGTAGTGTTTAGGATAACAACCCCTTTGTTGTTATCAAATACAGAGGAGAATTCACTATTTGCTTTTAATAATAGTTCATATTCGCCTTTTTCTATGATATAATTTTCTGACTCGTCCCCCAAAAATATGAGACCTCTTTCTGTCATTCCAGCGCGTGATGCTGGAATCTGCGTCTGGATCCCAGTGTCAGCTACTCGGATGACACTGGATTCAACTTGTTTCCACTTTCCTTGTTTAACATATTGAACCAGTGTCTTAATCTTCTCCGGAATTCTTTTTCCAAGCACAGGGAAGTTGAGTTTTAACTCTAGTGATGCAATATCTTCAAGTCTGTTTACTAACTTCAGTTTTTTTACATTTACCTCATCTTTTATCATCTCTTGGTACTCATTTGAGTTTTCAGCACACTGGATCCCAGTGTCACGCACTGGGATGACAGAAAACGGCTCACCTTCAAGAAAACTACAGGAAGACTTATGATAAATCGTCATACTACTAAGTGGCTGTCTGATACGTATATTAAAAGTGTTTCTAATAGAGAGTGCAGAGTTACATATCTCTCTCACTAGATCCATTTTGGCAATGAGCTGACTATCAAACTTCTCTAATTGTGGGAAATCAGCCAAATGAACAGATGTTTCTTCATACTTAAGCCCTTGCCATATAGTCTCTGTTATAAGTGGTAATAAAGAAGCTGCAGCACGAAGTATGTAATAAAAAACTGTATATAGAACATTATAAGCGTCAGTTTTATCTTGATCCAAATCACTTTTCCAAAAACGCTCGCGGTTGCGACGAATGTACCAATTGTTTAGCACTTCAAAAAAGTCTATCAGAATTTTGCAAGCCTCTTGGGAGTTATAGCTGTTCATAGAAGTTTGGATACTTTCTACAGCTTCAAAACATTTGGAAATCATGTAGCGATCAATAGTACTTTGATAATCCTTACAAACTTCAGCTTTAATTCCATCTGCATTTGCATACATGGTAAAAAAGTGATAACCGTTCCAAATAGGTTTTATTACGTTTTTCAGAACATCTCGTATTGAGTTTCCTTCTTTATCGAGTAGCAAATTACCACCACAAACAATAGATCCAGAAAGCATAAGAAAACGCAGTGCATCAGAACCGTATCTATCAAAAACCTCCATTGGATCTGCATAATTATTCAAACGTTTGGACAATTTTTGTCCTTTCACATCGAGAACTACACCATGGCATATGCAATTCTTAAATGGTTCCCTATCAAACAAAGCAGTGGACAATACAAAGAGCGTATAAAACCACCCCCTGGTTTGCGCTATGTATTCAGTGATAAAATCTGCAGTTTCAAACCACTCCTTATTTTCAAACGGATAGTGGACTTGTGCGAATGGCATCGAGCCAGATTCAAACCAGCAGTCAAATACGTCAGGCACACGACGCATAACTGATTTTCCTGTTGGATCATCAGGGTTTGGTCTTGTTAAAGTATCGATAAATGGTCTGTGCAAATCATCTACTTTAACATTAAAATCTCGCTCTAGTTCTTCTATCGAACCATATACATCCACTCTTGGATATCTTGTATCATCTGATTGCCACACAGGAATCGGAGTACCCCAGAATCGATTGCGTGAAATTGACCAGTCGTGTGCCCCTTCAAGCCATTTTCCAAATTGACCATCTCTAATGTGGTTTGGTATCCAATTAACTCTCTTATTTAGCTCTACCATTCTGCCTTTGAATTTTGTAACGGCAACATACCAAGAAGGCATAGTGCGATAGATCAAAGGAGTATCAGTTCTCCAGCAGTGTGGATAATTGTGAATATATTGTTCAGTTTTGAACCAGTTTCCTTGTTCCTTCAATTTTTTTATTACTGTATCATTGGTATCAAAAACATGAACCCCTGCCAAATCTGAAACTTCAGCAGTAAATTTTCCACTGTTATCAATTGGACAAATAACTGGAATACCATGACTTTGGCAAAGGTAAAAATCTTCCTCACCAAATCCAGGAGCAGTGTGTACAACGCCAGTACCATCTTCTCCTGTAACATAATCAGCAACAAAAACACGGAATGCATTCTTTGTATCTTTAAAGTAATCAAACAGCGGCTTATAGGAAAGGCCTGCAAGATCATTCGCTTTAAGTTTTATATTGCAGTCTTCATATGGAATATTGCTTTGTTCACAGTGGCTGATAAATTTCTCTAAGTAGCTTTCAGCAAAAATGTATATTTCACCATTCATTGAACTTCCTTCACTACTCCCTGTCATCCCAGTGCCCAGACACTGGGATCCAGAAATAGATTCCAGCGTCACGCGCTGGAATGACATCAAAGGGTGGACTGACACTGCACAATACTTGATGTCCTTTCCTATCGCCAATGCCAGATTGCTAGGAAGAGTCCAAGGAGTTGTAGTCCAAGCAAGTAATTTACATACACTTTTAAACTGCTGTGGGTTTTCTAAAAGCTCAAATGCAACAGTTACAGCTTTGCTAGTCTTTTCTCTATACGCGTTATCAAGCCTTGTTTCAAAATTGGATAATGGAGTTTCGCACGCCCAGCTATATGGAACAACGCGCACTGATTCATACACCAGACCCTTATCATAAAGCTGTTTAAATGCCCACATGACCGACTCCATGAATGATTTATCCATAGTCTTATAGTCATTGTGAAAGTCTACCCACCTTGCTTGCCTATTTACATACTTCTCCCACTCTGATGAAAATTTCATCACAGAAGTACGGCAATGATCGTTAAATTTATCTATACCAAACTTCTCTATCTCAGTTCTACCAGATATTCCAAGTTCTTTTTCTGCACCCATCTCAGCCGGCAACCCATGGCAATCCCAACCAAATCTACGTTCAACCCTTTTTTGAAGCATAGTTTGATATCTTGCAAATGCGTCTTTGATGAAACCAGTGAGTAAATGTCCATAATGCGGAAGTCCATTTGCAAACGGAGGCCCATCGTAAAAGACAAAACAATTATCCTTGGAACGCTCCTCAACTGATCGCTCAAAAACTTTATTTTCCTGCCAAAATTTTATGATTTCTTTTTCTAACAACGAAAAATCAGGACTGCTTATTGTATCAGGATAATGCTTTGACTTCATGTTCGCTATATAAAACTAAAGAATATAGGGCTTTCTGAAAAATTACAAATTCAAAAGAATGTAAATTCTATCTCCACAAACATTAATTTATTAATAGATGTTGACACTATTATATAATATACTAATATATTAAGTATACTTATTTAAATTTAAGGAGTTAATTATGCCTAAAAGCAATAATGACAAAAGTTGGCCTTATCATGGATTCCACAACGCTAACAAAAGCATTAATAAGAGCAATTCAATTTGGGAATCCCGCTCTTACCGATACAATAATTCTGGAGAAATTGAGGAGATATATTATAAATGGGGGTCAGGAGCAACTATTACCCCTGGAAGTATCCTATATGAAGCTTCATATATTGGTACAACACAGGATTACAATTGCTATAGTGTAAAAAAATAGTAGGTATAGCTAGAGGTCTCCTTACGTCATAACGCCACGGATAGATTCCGCTAACGAGTAGCGGAATGACGAGGTTATCGTCATTCCGCCGCGAACCGTCATACCGTCACGGTATCTCTAGATTCCGCTAACAAGTAGCGGGATGACGAGGATGCCACCGCGAACCGTCATACCGCGATTCATTCGCGGTATCTCAGCTTAACCGTCATATCGTCACGGTATCTCTAGATCCCACTAACAAATAGCGGGATGACGGTTGTCGGTAAGCCTAAATTACTTTAGCTATAGTTGATAAACTTGAAATAAACTACGTGAAGTACTTCTATCTTGTTCTATAGGGGTACTTTCTCTCAATCAAAATAATTCTCTGACGGATGCCCAACAAGTCTATTCTTACAACCCACACCCCAGCAAACTACTCTGCCGAGCTTCCAACACTTTCACATTTACTATTTTGTCCCTGTATTTATCTTCAGGATCATCAATGCACACTGATTGCATATATGGGCTTTTACCAATAATTTGGTTTTGGTGTTTACCTTTTTTATCGCTAAATAGAACAGGTATAGTTTTGCCTACCATACTCTGGTTAAACTCAAGTTGTTGCTTACTAATTAATTTCTGTAAACGAAGAAGGCGCTCTGTTTTAACCTCTTCTGGTACTTGATCTTTTCTTTCTGCTCCTGGCGTACCTGGTCTTGGGCTATATTTAAAGCTATAAGCCTGAGCATATCTAACTTTTTCTACTAATTTTATAGTTTCTTCAAAATCTTTTTCGGTTTCTCCAGGAAAACCAACAATAAAATCAGAAGAAAATTCGATTTCAGGTTTCAATTTGCGAATTCTGTCTATCATTTCCAAATACTCCTCTGCAGTGTGTTTCCTGTTCATCGCGTGCAATATTTTATTCGAACCTGACTGCACAGGCAGGTGAACAAACGGCATGAGTTTTGGCTCTTCCGCATGTGCCAAGTAGAGAGATTCGTGCATATCTCTTGGATGGGAAGTTGTATAGCGGATTCTTTCTAGCTTTTCAATTTTAGCAATATGACTAATTAATTTTCCTAAATCCCACACTTCCCCTTCGCATTTCCCATGGTAAGCATTGACGTTTTGACCGAGTAGATTGATTTCCCTTGCTCCATTTGCAACTAATTTCAATGCTTCGCGGAATATTTCATTTACTGGTCGTGAATACTCGGCTCCGCGAGTGTAGGGCACCACACAAAACGTACAAAATTTATCACAACCTTCTTGTATGGCAAGAAACGCAGAAGATCCCTGGCTATTGCCATAGCATTCATCTGGCAATTTATCAAATTTTGCAACTTCAGGAAAATCAGTGTTTATTACATGACCTTTACTTCTGCTTGCTTTGACTATCAGCTCCGGTAAGGTAGCGATACTCTGCGGACCAACAACAATATCCACAAATGGAGCCCTTCTGAATACTTCTTCTCCCTCTGCTTGCGCTACACATCCAGCCACCACTATAGTAATTTCTTTTCGTGACGAATGAATCTTCCCGAGCTCAGAATAAAGCTTTTCTGCTGCCTTCTCTCTAATGTGACAAGTGTTCAGTATCACCAAATCAGCTTTTTCTGCATCACTAACAACGTTGAACCCCAAAGGTTTAATTATATTTTCCATTAAAACGGAGTCATAAACGTTCATCTGACAGCCGTAAGTTTTAATATATAGGCCTTTCATATTTGGTATGTCTTTTTCAAAACCCTACATATAATCACATTAAATGTCCAACAGACCAGCGCGTGACGCTAGTGAACTTGCTAGCACAATAGATTTTTATAAAATTGGATCCCAATGTCAAGCACACAGCTATTGCAACTTGATTCACCAGTACCCCTGTAAAAATCATTGGTAAACCTTCAAAAAGGTTTTACAACAACCATAATAACTATAACTATTATCAATACTGTAACTGCTTCATTTAAAACACGAAAATAAACGTGTTTTTTTTCATTTGAACCCATTGCAAAATCTTTTCTGTATTTTGCAAGCAGTCCATGAATAGCAAACATAAAAAATAATGCTAGTGCTTTCACATGAAACCACCCTTCGCGATATGCTC
Organism: Trichonephila clavata; assembly: GCA_019973975.1. Taxonomy (NCBI): domain Eukaryota; kingdom Metazoa; phylum Arthropoda; class Arachnida; order Araneae; family Nephilidae; genus Trichonephila; species Trichonephila clavata. Next base: position 92,970 of record BMAO01016439.1, on the reverse strand, counting down.
CTCTTATAATCATTAATGTCATTCCCAAACCAAGTGAGAAAAGCATTGCAGGGTTTATGATATATCTAAGTAGCCTCTTTTCCATTGTTTGAAGCAAGCTATCATTTTCCGATCCCGGTTTTACAGTTGCATGGTAGACATAAAGCCTGGGTAAATAAAGCATACCTGCCATCCACATGATAACGGAGATAACGTGAAAAGCCTCAAGCCAGTGGTAATAGTTCATTAGCAAAAATTTAAAATTCCTGGTATTGTGTTAGTTTAATGAAAAAGAAATCGATATGAAAGCAGAAAATTTCACTAAAGAACAGATAATTGGATTCTACAGGAAAATGCTACTCATACGCAGATTTGAGGAAAAAGCAGGACAATTATATGGGATGGGATTAATAGGCGGGTTCTGTCACCTATCAATAGGACAAGAAGCAGTTGCAGTTGGAACTCAAGCTGCATCAAAATTAGGTGACGCTTTTATCACAAGCTATAGAGACCATGGCTTAATGCTCGCATGTGATTCTGATCCAAATGTTGTAATGGCAGAACTCACCGGCAAAGAAACAGGATGCTCGAAAGGTAAAGGTGGTTCGATGCACGTATTTGACGTTGAAAAAAAATTCTTCGGTGGACATGGAATAGTGGGAGCACAAGTTCCAATTGGGACAGGAATAGCATTTGCTAATAAATATAAGAAAAAAGATAATGTGGTATTCACGTATTTTGGTGACGGTGCTGCAAATCAAGGACAAGTATATGAATCATTTAATATGGCATCTTTGTGGAAGTTGCCTGTGGTTTACATCATAGAAAATAACGAATACGCAATGGGAACTTCTGTGCAAAGATCAACTTTAGTAACAGAGTTATATAAAAGAGGAGAAAGTTTTGGTATTTCTGGAAAACAAGTTGATGGAATGGATTTTTTCTCTGTTTATGAGGCTACAAGCGAAGCAGCGGAACACACACGCAGCGGAAAAGGGCCTATCCTGCTTGAAATGAAGACATATCGATATCGCGGCCATTCGATGTCAGATCCTGCTACTTATCGCTTAAAAGAAGAAGTTGAAGATATGAAGCAAAATCATGACCCTATAGGCACTTTAAAGAAATACATGATAGATAATAAAATTGCTTCAGAAGAAGAATGTAAAGTAATTGATAAGGAAGTACGTGATTTAGTAAAAAAGTCGGAAGATTTTGCCAAAAATAGTAAAGAACCAAGCGTTGATGAGTTGTATACTGATGTTTATAAATTTGTTAGCTAAGTAGGCTTCTTTTTTTTATCCAGAACTGTACGAACATTGTATAGTAAACGATGTCATTCAATTCTTCCATCATCCAATGGAATCTAGGCTACTTGCATCTGGCGGGCTCAAATCACAATGCCCGTAAAGCTGCGACCCTAGAGCTACTATCTCTCACCCACTGCAGATATTGCACGGTACTATCCACTTGGTCATCGTGGCGAGTTTCTGGAAACATTAGACTTCTTTCGAAACTAGGATAAAGCAGTAAAAATAGTAATTTTGAGGTAAGGAGAAATGAAGTATGAAATAGTGAAAGAGCTCGATAAAGAGGAGTTTCGTCGACTAACAGGAGTAAAGAGATCAACGTTTAACAAAATAGTAGGGATTTTATGTGAAGAAAATAAAAAAAAGAAAGCTAAAGGAGGAAGGAAAAATAAGCTAAACGAGGAGAATATGCTGCTCATGGTATTAGAATACTTACGAGAATACCGTACATATTTTCACATAAGTCAAAGTTATGGAGTAAGTGAAAGTACGGCATATAAAACTGTAAAATGGGTAGAGGATACTCTAATACAACACCCAGATTTCGCATTGCCAGGAAGAAAAGAACTCCTAAAAAGCGACGTGGAATATGAGATTTTGGTGATTGATGCAACGGAAACACCTGTAGAGAGACCAAAAAAAAGCAGAAAAGATTTTATTCAGGAAAGAAGAAAAAACATACACTAAGAGCATGTCTTCAAACTTAAGAATGAGCTAATTTGTGAAGCATAATAGTGATCATATTGAAAAAGATGTTGTTTTTTGAAGTGAGAGGAGAATGCTCATAATCCTTACTCATACGTCTAAAATTGGAGAGCCAAGCAAAGGTTCTTTCAACAATCCAACGTTTAGGAATAACCTGAAATCCTGTATCAACTACTTTCTTGGTAATCGTCAATAAACATCCAGTTTCCAATAAACAGCGGTTTTGCAATTTACCTGTATATCCTTGATCAGCAAAAAACTTACGTAATGTTGGAGCTTTGCATTTGGCTTGAACAAAAAGATTTAGTGCACCATCACGATCTTGAATGCTTGCACTGTGTACTTCAGCAGCAATTACAAGACCTACAGTATCTACAACGATGTGGCGTTTTCTACCCTTTACTTTCTTGCCAGCATCATATCCTCTGGATCCCCTTTTTGAGTGGTTTTTACTGATTGACTGTCAATTATTCCTACTGATGGAGTTTCATTCTTATACCAATTCTCATTGTTGGTCAGTCAAATAGGAGACATTGCAGAGTTGTTTAATTGTGGAGATGGCAAGAGAAGTAATAAATTTGCACAAAGCACCCTCAAGCAGAGCAATTGTATCGTATATCTTATTGCGCAAAATGTTCTGTTTTATATATAACCAAAACCTCTCAACTGGATTGAGCTCAGGTGAGTATGGTGGTAGATATATAATCTCAACATTTTTAGGTACCTTTAAATTTTTTGACTTATGCCAACTAGCACAATCCATAACTAAAAAAGCCTCTCTTGTTCCTAAATATTGTGACATTTGCTCAAGAAATATATTCATACAATCAGTGTTAACATTTGGTGCAAGCAAACTAGAATTTTCTCCGTTTTGGGGATTAATTGCACTGTAGAGATAAAAATTTTGCCTACCTAATTTTATTTTAACCTTCGTCCTGGTGCCCTTTTTAAACCACCCATGTCCAACTTTCGAATGTGTGCCAAACCTTGATTCATCAAAGAAAAACAGCTCTTTTTTAGGATACTTGCCAATAATTTCATTGAGATTTTTTTTTGAATTCTTCCTGTCTGTTTTTATCTTGTCCATTATGAACTGGCCTTGGTGTAATATATGAAAATTTCATTCTTTGCATATTACGGTGCACTGTGGACTTACTGACATTCAGACCAAATTTTTCCTGAATCTTTATTCTCATTTCTTTAATAGTAATGTTGGGATTTTCTTCTATCCATACTTCAACTTGCTGTAGTTGAACCTGATTTAATTTAGTTTTTCTACGTCGTTGTGGAGGAGCAAACAGTTTTTCTTCTCTGCCAAATTTCAAGAGTTTTACCCACGAAGTTAGTGCGCTTCTTGAAATGCAATATATTTTTGCTACAGCCGTTATACTGTACTTTTTTGCTGCAATTACAGCATTTAGTTTTTTTGAAACATATGCATTATTCCTTACTTTCTTCAGCATTTCTTTTGCTGATTCTACTACTTTTTCATCCAATAATTTTGATCTTAATGCCATTTAAACCTCGCTATTTTACTTACTTCAGTATGGCTTTTTTTTTATTATTATCTATCCGTTTGTTGTGCAGTGGGAATTGGTATTAGGAGGAAGTGGACGGCAACATGTTGTTTACGAAGTCTAAGCTTCACTCTATAATCTTGCTTATCCCTTCCATCGGCATTACTACCTTGAGTGAAATTATTGTTTCATGCTCCTCCTACATTTTCTAATAACAAAATTCTGTTTTATTGACTAACATTCTATGCATAATTACAGCTAATTTTCTTGCTACTGCTACAATTGCTTTTTTCATCCCTTTTTTCTTTGCAAGCTTCAATCCCCAGCTTCTCAACTTAAAATTTTTCCTACTGATTGTAAGTAAGACTTGTGCAGCTTCATATAACATACTTCTACATTCCATGGGACCCATTTTTGATATACTACCATGTCGGTCAACTTCTCCAGAAGCGTACTGTCTTGGGCTCAACCCCATATAAGCTCCAACTGTATAAGATGTTTCAAATCTATATGGATCATCTATTGCAGCTTTATATGTCATTGCTACTATAACACCAACTCCTGGAACCGTAGTTAATAATTTACAGTCCTCATCTTTTCTGCCTTGCTCTGAAAGTATTTTGTCAAGTTTTCTTATTGATTCTTCTATTGTTTTTAAGCTATGTAGTAATGCTTCAATTGAACTCCTACTGATTTCATCCACATTATTTATTGTCTCTTGTATTCTTAAAGCAAAAGTTTCAAATTTTGATCTTTTACCGAGCTTTATTCCATGTATCTTCAATAACCCTCTTATTGTTCCAACAATTTGCTGTTTGCTGCATATTAACTGCCTTCTACTTCCAAGTGCTACTTTAATTTGGCAAGATTCATCTGATTTTACTAACACTTCTTTGTATAGCCCAACTCTCATCATTTGTGCTATACCTCTTGCATCATTTTTGTCATTCTTATTGATCCTTGCAGATAATGCTGCTGCCATATGCCTTGCATCTACACAAACTACCGGTAATCCAAAACTCCTTAATTCTTTGCACATTGATATTGATAGCTGTCCACTTTCTATCCCTATCACTTCATATCTTTTATCTTGGTCAAGCAGGCACTTAGCTATTGCGTCACTCTCGCTTGCAACAACTTCTTCTTTAACAATTTTTCCTTTCTCATCAACGATACTGATAAAAGTTTCTTTGAGTGAGACATCTAATCCGCTATAATATTTCATGAGACTACTCCTACTGTAAAAGTTTAAATTGTTTTTGAAGAACTTATTCTACTGAATTCGTTACTTCGTGCTAAAATAATGGAGTATGTCTCTCCATCATTCAACAGCAATTACAGTATGTTGTTTAATTATGGAGTGGGTAAGAGAGGTAACAAATTTACACAAAGTGCGCTCAAGGAGGGTAATTGTATCGTATATTTTATTGCACAAAATGTTCTGTTTTATATATAACCAAAACCTCTCAACAGTCAGGTGAGTATGGAGGTAGGTATATAATATCGATATTTTTAGGTACCTTTAAATTTTTTGACCTATGCCAACTAGCACAGTCCATAACGAGAAAAGTCTCTCGTATTACTAGATATTGCGACATCTGCTCAAGAAATATATTCATGCAATCAGTGTTGACATTTGGTGCAAACAAGCTAGAACTCTCTCCATTTCTAGGATTAACCGCACTATAGAGATAGAAATTTTGCCTACCTAATTTTATTTTAACCTGTGTCCTAATGCCTTTTTTAAACCACCCATGTCCAATTTTTGAATGTGTGCCAAACCGAAACTCATCAAAGAAAAATAGCTCTTTTTCTGGATATTTGCCAATAGTTTCGTTGAGATTTTTTTTTAAACTCCTCTTGTTTGCTTTTATCTTGACCATTATGAACTGGTCTTGGAGTAATATATGAGAATTTCATTCTTTGCATATTACGGTGTACTGTGGACTTACTGATATCCAAACCAAATCTTTCCTGGATTTTTATTCTCATTTCTTTAATGGTGATATTAGGATTTTCTTGTATCCATGCTTCAACTTGTTCACGTTGACTTTGATTCAATCTAGTTTTTCTACGACGTTGAGGGGGAGCAAACAATTTTTCCTCTCTGCTAAATTTTAGGTCACGCAGTCAGTGCAGTTCTTGAAATGCAACATATCTTTGCTACCGCTGTTATGCTGTGCTTTTTTGCTGCAATTACAGCATTTAGTTTTTTTGTAACGTATGCGTTATTTCTTACTTTCTTCAGCATTGCTTTTGCCGATTCCACTACTTTTTCATCCAATAATTTTGATCTTAATGCCATTTATACCTCGCTATTACACTTAGTTTAGTATGGCTTTTTTTCCATTATTGTCTATCTGTTTGTTGTGCAGTGAGAATTGGTATTAGCTCTAATAATTCTTTAAAACCTGTATGATAAATCTTATATCTTGCTTTAGAAAAAGCTTGCTTTGAGGGTACAAGTCAATGAGCTCACATTCTATTCCTAAACTTTTCTTAATTAACTATAGAAAATACTGTTGTAAAAGCTTGTTCGTGTGAAACTATTTTTTCCAATACAGTGGAGTTTCTGAAAAGTTTTCGAGTATATTGTATTTTTAATTTGTAAGATAAGATTTTTTCCTTTCTTCATGCATCCTCTAAAAAGGACACATTTTAAACTTTTTTGTTGAAATAAAATAGAAACAAAAGTGCTGTTTCTTGTAGTATTTTACTCCTTAACATCCCTTAAGTTGACGCCATTGAGTGAACGGTCACCTTAATTAGAAGTCTAGCTTTAACTTTAAATGGACTACTCAACCGTGACAGACTTAGCTAAATTTCTTGGACAATCGGCATCTAACCCTTTTTTTGCTGCAGTATAGTAAGCAAGGAATTGCATAGCAACACTATAGATGATAGGAGAGATAAAATTATCAGTGTCTGGAAGTTGCACCACATCTGCACAAACTCCCCTGAGGAACGGCGCTCCTTGCTTATCACTGAAGGCAATTACTTTGCCTTTTCTTGCAATAATCTCTTGTATATTAGATAGCGTTTTAAAGAATAAACTATCATAAGGGATAATTGCTATAACAAGCACAGTAGAGTCTATTAAAGCAATAGAACCATGCTTCATTTCCCCTGCTGCAATACCAACGGTATTAATGTATGAAAGCTCTTTTATCTTCAATGCGCCTTCCATTGCAACTCCGTATGAACTTCCTCTGCCGATTAAAATAACGTTATTGTGTTCTAATATACTGCCTGATATATGTTGTATTTTCATCACATTCAAAACGTGCTCAACATACTCGGGAATAGAATTGATAGCACTGCTTAGCTGTTTTATTCTCTCTCCACCCAGTATACCTTTTATTTTTCCAAGCTCCACGGCAAAGCATGCTAAAGTTGCAAGTTGCGCAGAAAAGGTTTTTGTTGAAGCAACACCAATTTCTGGCCCAGCAAGAGTATGTAACACAATATCTGAGATCTTTTCAATGCTGCTGTTAAATGTGTTAGTTATACTAATGATTGTTTGCTTCTGTGATTTCGCATAACCCAGCGCTTCTATGGTATCTGCAGTTTCGCCAGATTGAGAGATGAATAACCCAATGCTGCCTTCTTCTAGCTTGATGTTGCTATACCTAAATTCTGATGAGATTTCTAGATATACTCGAACTTGAGCGACACTTTCCAGCCAATACTTTGCTATTAGCCCAGCAAAATAAGATGACCCACACCCAACTATAGTAATGTAACTCAGCTCAGAAAACAATTTTTTGTTGACCTCTTTATATTGCTTGTAAAATTGATTTATTGTTTTGTTTAATGCACGCGGTTGCTCAAAAATCTCTTTTAACATGAAGCTAGGATACCCATTTTTGCTAATTAGAAAATCGCTTGGACTACTATTTTCTATACTGCGTTTAACTTGTGTACCATTGTTGTATATACTAACTCCACTAGATTTTATCACTGCAATGTCACCATCTTCCAAATACGATATTCTTTTCACAAATGCACTTAAAGCATTAGAGTCAGATGCAGCAAATACTGTGTTACAGTTATAGCCTATTGCTAAAGGCAAATTTCTCTTCGCAACAAATAAGGCATCTGGATATTCTGCAAATAATAAGACCAAGGCAAATGAGCCATGTAAGTTGTTTAAACACTTAAATAGAGAATCAACTGGCGACAATCCTTCATCAAGATATAAGGTTAGCATATTTGGTATGATCTCTGTGTCAGTATCAGTATGGAATAACATTCCCCTTTCTTCTAGACCGTTTTTTAGCAGATTGTAATTCTCAATTATGCCGTTATGAGCAACAACAACATTATTTGTATGAATGGGATGAGCATTTTTAAGGCCTGGAACTCCATGTGTAGCCCAGCGAGTATGTGCTATACCAACTGTACTGTGAGACATCTTGCTTTCATCAACAACTTCATATAATCTTTTAACTTTACCTTCTGATTTTTTGACTTCTATCTCGCCTTCGTTATTTATGATTGCTATACCTGAGGAATCATATCCCCTATATTCCAATTTTTGCAACCCAGTTAGTAAAGTTGATATTACTGAATCACCGCTACTTACTACACCAAATATTCCGCACACAAATGGATCACCAAAAGAACTTTCTTTTAAAGTTATGCAGCATTTTTGCCTTTATCATCTTTTCCCTTTTTACTTTCCTCTGGTGGTTGATTTTTATTCTTTTTATCACTCTTTTCAATTTTGCCTTTTTCAATTGGTTTAGCTGCCACTTTTTGAGCTTCTTTGTTTAAAACTTCAGATATCGCGGACTTTAGGACTTTCACCTCAACTTTTGGTGCTATTTCTATTACAAATTGTGCATTTGCCTCATCAACTTTATTAACTTCAGCTATTATTCCACCAGAAGTAATGACTGTATCACCACGTTTTATTTGATCTATAATTTTTCTATGTTCTTTTAGTTTTTTTTGTTGTGGGCGAATTATAAGAAAATAAATTACTGCAAATATTAAAATCAATGGAATAAAACTAGCAAAAGGTGCGCCGATACTTGATGCATTGCTAGTTGCATCTGCTGCAAAAACTTCGGAAATGAGCATATTTAATCCTAATTGTTAATAATAAAACGAACCTATTTAAGTATTAATTACAATACCATGCCATGTCTGGTGAAAACGTTTCTAAATACCGACAATAATATTGCGGATTTTAGATTATGCTAAAACCAGTATGGCGGGAGTGATGAGACTTGAACTCACGACCTCATGCGTGACAGGCATGCGCTCTAACCAACTGAGCTACACCCCCCCTAATTTCTTTTTAGCGTTTTCAGGCTTCGACTTTAAAGCTAATAAACATGTTGCCCTTTGTCAATATTTTTTGTTTGCGCTTTGCTGTCTTTTCTATTACTATGTAAATAATTTAATTTCACACATGGCTTGTACAAGTAGTCCCATTAGGGTTATGCCATGGAAGATAAACTATTTGGAGGAATGATATATGACAAATTTGCCTGAAGTCACTGTGCGTGATTTAGCCGAATCTGGTGTACATTTTGGTCACAAAATTAGTCGCTGGAACGCAAAAATGGCTCCATACATATATGGAGTGCATCAAGAAAATCGTATACATATAATTGACTTGCGAAAAACATTACCATTGCTACAGGTGGCCATGAAGGCTTTATATGACGTTGCATCTCAAGGTGGTCGCATTCTATTTGTTGGTACAAAGTTTCAAGCTTTTGATATTATTGCAAGTGAAGCGATTCGTTGTGGTCAATATTATGTGAATCATCGATGGCTTGGTGGTATGCTTACTAATTGGGGTACTGTTTCTTCTTCGATAAAAACCTTGATGCAATATGAGAAAATATTAAATGACGAGGATAGCATTTTAACAAAGAAAGAATTGGGGAACATTGAAAAGAAAAAGCAAAAGCTTGATAAGGCGCTTGGTGGTATTAGAGAAATGGGAGCAATTCCTGATATCTTATTCATCATTGATACTAATAAAGAGCATATTGCGGTTAAGGAGGCTAAAAAGTTAGGAATTCCAATAGTTGCAATACTTGATACTAATTCTGATCCAGATGATATTACTTATCTAATACCTGGAAATGATGACTCAAGAAAATCAATAGAGCTCTATTGTAAATTAGCTACCGACTCTATATTATCTGGAATAGAATCTAGTCTAGCAAGATCTGGAGTTAAGATTGATAATATAAAAGGTGATGAGTTTATTCAAGAAAAAGAAGATAGTATTGTGCAAACTAAAAGGAAACGTAGTAAAGTTTACAAAGAAGAAGAAAGGGAGGTAGTAACAAATGAAGATGAATCCAGATAATATAAGGGAATTACGTGATAGGACAGGGCTTGGCTTAAGTGACTGTAAAAAAGCATTAGAAGAATGTGATGGTGACATCAAGAAAGCCGTTGATAAGTTGCGTACAATAGGTCTTGCTAAAGCTGACAAAAAATCTGATAGAATAGCTTCAGATGGGCTCGTTGCTATGTGTTTGACTGAAAATTATGGTGCATTGGTTGAACTCAATTGTGAAACCGATTTTGTTGCAAGGAATGAGAAGTTTATAGAGTTAGTTTCAAATTTAGCATCAATTGCTCATCAAGAACGCTGTATCAGCATTGATGAGTTAAAAAATGCCAAGTATGAAAGCATTAGCACAGTGCAGGAAGCTATTATGAATGGTACGTCAGTTCTTGGTGAAAAGTTAGAGTTGAGCAAGCTTTGTTACCTAGAGACTAAGGATGGAGTTGTTGCTGGTTATGTACACGGTGATGTACGTGGTTTAGGTAAAACTGGCGCTTTAGTTGCATTGCAATCACCCGGTGATAAGGCAAAGTTACAGGAAATTGGAAAACAAATAGCGATGCACATAGTTGCTATGAAGCCTGAAGCTTTGTCTATAGATGATTTAGATCAAATGAAGTTGAAAAATGAACGTTCTATAATTGAAGAGCAAGTAAGGAGCTTAAATAAACCTGAAGAAGTAGCAAAAAAAATAGTAGATGGACGAATGGCTAAGTACTATGAAGAAGTTGTTTTACTAGAACAAAAGTTCATAAAAGATGATAAAATGAAGGTTTCTGATTTTATAAAATCAAGCGAGGTGAGTGCTATTAAATTATCTGATTACAAGTTACTTGTTTTGGGCAGTGCAAACTAAATGGCAAGAAATGTCTTCCTTAGCAGATAAAGTAAAATACTCTAGAGTGTTATTGAAGATCTCTGGTGAAGCTTTGATGGGGTCACAGTCTTTTGGCCATGATATGGGAATAATAAGCCAATTATGCAAAGATATAGCTGATGTTAACAGGCTTGGAGTTCAGGTATGTATTGTTGTTGGTGGTGGTAATATCTTTCGTGGCGCATCTGCGTCTTTAAGTGGCCGTGAAAGAGCAAGCAGTGATTATATTGGAATGCTTGCAACTATAATCAATGCTTTAATTTTACAAAACTTTTTAGAAAAAAACTTAGTAGCTTCTAGGGTATTATCTGCAATACCCATGGCCACTGTATGTGAACCTTACATAAGAAGGAAAGCTATTCGTCATTTAGAAAAAGGTAGAGCGGTAATTTTTGCGGCAGGCACAGGCAACCCATTTTTTACTACAGATACAGCTGCAGCCTTACGTGCTGTTGAAATGAATTGTGATGTTATTCTAAAGGGTACACAAGTAAATGGTGTATACTCCGCTGATCCGAAAAAAAATGAGGATGCTGTAATGTATGATAGGCTTTCTTACACGGATTTATTGACTCGTGATTTAAAAGTTATGGATGCATCAGCAATTTCACTTGCTCGTGAGAATTCTATTCCAATTATAGTTTTTTCTTTGAAGGGAGAAAAAATAGTCAATATTATTAAGGGTCAAGGTACTTATACTATAGTTTCAGATTGTAAACAGTAGGTAATTTATGCTAAATGAAATAAAAGCTAAAACAAAAGAAAGAATGCTAAAAACTATTCAGTCCTTTCATGATGATATTAAAGGTGTACGCACTGGTAGAACTAGCGCATCGTTGCTTGATGGTATAGTTGTAAATATCTATGGTGGACATCAAAAGTTAAATCAGGTTGCAGGCGTTTCAGTTATAGATAACAAAACCCTATCAATTAAAGTTTGGGATATTAATGTTGTAGGTGAAGTGAAAAATGCTATATTAAATGCCAACTTGAATTTAAATCCTGTTGTTGAGGGCAATACCATACGTATAGCTCTTCCGGATTTAACACAAGAAACCCGTGAAAAATTAGTAAAATTATTGCATCAGTTTTCTGAAAATGCGCGGATTGCCATCAGAAATATACGCAGAGATGTTATGGAAGAAATAGAGAAAATGAAGGGAAATAAGGAGATCTCAGAAGATGATTTTCATGGTGCTAAGAAGGAAATACAAAATATTACTGATGATAATATAAAAAAGATTGATGGTGAATTGTCCATCAAAGAAAAGGATATACTGAATCACTAAATGATATGGAGAAAGCTTACATAGCAAATGATGTCATTCCAGTGTTTGACACTGGAATCCAGTCTTTACTATACAACTATCTGATGCACTTGTTTGAAATCAAATTTCCTGGATCCCAGTGTCGGAGCACTGGGATGACACCAATTTTGCATTCAAGTATCAACTATTGGTGTCACTACAGTAACTCTCTTCCTGTCATGCAAGTAGCTGACACCTTCCAGGTGTCCATTGAAATCCAAAAAATTTCACTCAAGTCAAAATTAGGTTAAATTTAAATGTTGAATCAAGAATCTTTACCGAAACATTTAGCAATTATTATGGATGGTAATGGTAGATGGGCGAACAATCAAGGAAAGGTAAAAATTGATGGTTATAAAAAGGGCAGTGAAGTTGCATACGATATTGCCAAGTATTGTACGGACCTAACCATACCCTACTTAACTTTGTATGCATTCTCTATGGAGAATTGGCTTAGACCCAAAAACGAAACTGACTGTCTATTTGATTTATTTTACTCCGTTTTAACTAATGAAGATAAAGTCAATTTCATTTGCAACTGTAACATTAAGTTGAATTTTATTGGCAATTTAAGTCTGTTATCCAGTAAAATATTGGATCAAATTAAAAAAGCAGAAGAAATGACACATAAGAACGATGGTTTATTACTCACTGTGGCAGTCAGTTACGGAGCAAAGCAAGAAATTACACAAGCCATAAGCAATATTATAAAAGAAAATATTGCTTATGTATCAGAAGAGGAATTTGAAAAATTTCTATATACTAAAGATCTGCCAAAATTGGATTTATTAATTCGCACTGGCGGCGAAAAAAGGTTAAGCAACTTTTTATTATGGCAAGCAGCTTATGCTGAATTATATTTTTGTGATACTTTATGGCCTGATTTTTCTTGTCAAGATTTGAACAAAGCATTAGAAGATTATACAAAAAGAGAGAAAAAGTATGGTAGATAATAATTTTATAATTAGAATATTGTCCTCAATAGTAATATTATTCATATTTTCTTTTGCTACATATTTCAGTGATTTATCGTTTTACCTATTGATTTTTTCAATAGCAGTTTTATCTTCTTTTGAATGGTATAATCTAACCCAAGGAAACAAAATTTTATACGTTTTCGCATTATTATTGATTGCACTACCAAGCGCCTCATTAATATATTTATATAACCTACCACAGGGAAAATACGCATTAGTATGGTTCGTCTTAACCATTTGGGGAATTGACATTACTGCCTACCTATTTGGTAAGAATTTTGGTGGAGCTAAAATTTGCCCAATTCTTAGCCCTGGAAAAACTTGGACAGGACTTCTTGGTGCGATTTTAGCTGGAGTAGTGTGCACAATTTTTGGATCAATATTTTTTGGTCTATTTTCAATTCTTTATTCTCCAATCATTGGCCTTGCAATCGCTATTCTAGCGCAACTTGGCGATTTCACTGAGTCGCTTGTTAAAAGAGCTTATGGTGTTAAAGATAGTGGAAGTATGATACCTGGCCATGGAGGAGTGCTCGATCGTATGGATAGTTTCATTTTTACTGCCCCTCTTATTGCTATTTACATAAGCTAAGTCTGCAGAAGAAATAAAGTGCCATTAGAGTTCATCCCTAGTCAGCTCCCCAACCGCTTCTACAGTACAGTCATGGACAAACGTCTTTTCACAATAAGGGCAGGCTATTTCCTCTTCTTCTCCCATATCTAAATATATTAATGGATGGCCGGAACCCTCATCATTCTCGTCACCATGACAACAAACTTTTCTATTATTCACCCTCACTTTTGACATGCTACTCATTTAGCTTATAACATTTTATATATTGAATATACCCATTTATAAATAAAAAACAACAAGCACTATTCTTCATTTTTTATCCTATTCAAGTTAATCAATTCGTTTTGAACGCCTTTTGATACAAATTTGCTAACATCTTCTCCTAATCTTGCTATTTCCTTTACAAAACTTGATGAGATAAATTGAGTATCTTCAGAAGAAGGAAGAAATATGGTTTCGATTTCAGGAAGAAGTTTATAATTTACCCAACTCATTTGAAACTCGTAATCAAAATCTGATACTGCTCTTAATCCTCTAATAATAACAGAAGCATTCTGCTCTTTGGCAAACTTCACTAGCAACCCATTAAAAGATATAACATCTGCATCAATTCCTAGCCCTTTGATTTCACTTTCAGCCATGCTTGTGCGTAGCTTTGTGTCAAAGGCAATATGCTTATTAACGTTTTCTGCAACTCCTATTATTAATCTATCGACTAGTTTACATGCTCTTTTTATTATGTCAATATGCCCAAAAGTTATAGGGTCAAATGTGCCAGGGTAGATTCCTATTCTGTTATTAATGTCCATCCTTTATTTTTAAACTACTTTAAAAACTTTTGATAGACATGATAACATTTTTTATCTAAAAATGAAAGTATACAGTTGGCCTGATAGCTCAGTTGGTAGAGCAAAGGACTGAAAATCCTTGTGTCGCTGGTTCGATTCCTGCTCAGGCCACTTCTCTTTCTTACCAAATTTACCTTTTTATTGCAAAATGTTCTGTAATATATTATGATATTGATATAAGTGTTGAGAGGTTAAACTATATGTATAAATGTTACAGCAAAATATTTAATATCCTATTAATTATAGTTCTATTATTAAGCAATATTACTTATGCTGGCGTTAGTGAAAAACCGGCATCTCAACATGTAAACAGAAAAGAAGAACCAGCATCAACTGCCTTGACGGCAGAAAATAGAGTAAATGATGACATAGTTATTGGTTTGTTGAAAACGGAAGAAGAGACATACCCGCATGAGCTTGGGCTATCTCAAAATGTCTACGAGATGTTTAATAATTTTAGAGTTAAAACTGTACTAATTGATTATAATAAAATAATTAGCCTTAAAAAAATTCAGATAGAGTCACTTAATCTCGCAAAACAAGATGAAACATTGGCAAAGAAGTTAACATTAGACCGAATAAAAGTTGAAGTTGCAAAGTTTATTAAAGAGCACAAAATAAATAGAATATTCATTCCAGGAAATTACTATAATTTACACTCCGAACCTTTTCCTCCTACTCCTTGTCGCCAGCTTGTTACTGAAGCAATTGTAAAAATAATTGATGATAACCCTGCAATTCATTTACTTGGCATATGTGAAGGCATAATGAATGCAAAGGGAATTGAAGTAGTAAGTGTTGTGAGTGATGAAGAGAAGGAAATAAAATCAGCACCTAATCCACAGAAAGAGGATGTACCTCTCCAGCAGATAAAGATCGTTCCAAACAGTCGTTTAGCGGAATTAGTAGCTAAATTCTTAATACCTAATGAAAATGGCTGGTTTTCAACATATTTTCCAGATGCTCATTCGGGAGCAGTGAGTAATACGCCAGAAAATAGAAGAAAATTGGAGTTACTTGGATATAAAGTTGCAGCATTTTCCAGTGATGGGGTAATAGAGGCTATTGAAGATAAGCACGGTAATATTTACTTTCAAAGTCATCCAGAAGCTCTCGTTGTAAAATTAGATAAAAACCTCTATTTATCAAATCGCAAGGAACGTCAAGTGTCTACACTAGTTGCTATAGCGATTATAAATGATTTTCTTTATCGTGGTTAATGCCTATAGCTTTAGGCTTACCGATGATTTGAAAAACGACAAATTCGTCATGTATCCGTTCAGGATAGCGGCAAGACCATAGAGTAAATGTGAGCTTACAATAAATGGTGTCATCCCAGTCTGGGATCCAGCTTTTGATCGAAAATGTTGTATAATGCGTTTGTTTACAATCAATTTTTCTGGATCCCAGACTGGGATGACATCATAGAGGCGCTGGGATGACACCATTAGACTTCTTTCGAAACTAGGATAAAGCAGTAAAAATAGTAATTTTGAGGTAAGGAGAAATGAAGTATGAAATAGTGAAAGAGCTCGATAAAGAGGAGTTTCGTCGACTAACAGGAGTAAAGAGATCAACGTTTAACAAAATGGTAGGGATTTTATGTGAAGAAAATAAAAAAAAGAAAGCTAAAGGAGGAAGGAAAAATAAGCTAAACGAGGAGAATATGCTGCTCATGGTATTAGAATACTTACGAGAATACCGTACATATTTTCACATAAGTCAAAGTTATGGAGTAAGTGAAAGTACGGCATATAAAACTGTAAAATGGGTAGAGGATACTCTAATACAACACCCAGATTTCGCATTGCCAGGACGAAAAGAACTCCTAAAAAGCGACGTGGAATATGAGATTTTGGTGATTGATGCAACGGAAACACCTGTAGAGAGACCAAAAAAAAGCAGAAAAGATTTTATTCAGGAAAGAAGAAAAAACATAAGACCTGCTGCAAAAGGTGATGACAAAATGATGTGAGAGAGGTAAAAGAAGAATAAGCAGATTGAGTAAGGTAAAAAAATGAGCTTTAGTTACTATAACATAAAGAAACATCCAAGAAACTTTCGTAATATAACAGGTTTAACTGTAGAGGAGTTCGAAAAGGTGGTGGAAAAAGTGAGGTCTGAGTGGGAAAAACTTGAAAAACAAAAAAAGTGCCATGGTAGAAGATCACAACTACCAACTCTGGAAGATAAGTTATTTTGCGTAATTTTGTACTATCGCACTTACATAACACACAGATTTTTAGGGTGCCTGTTCAATGTGCACAACGCAAATGTGTGTAGGTTACTGAAGAAAATAGAGCCATTACTTGCCAAAAAAGTTACTATCACAAAAGATAGAAGTATGACGCCAGAAAAAACACTGAAGATTTTGGCTGATGTTACAGAACAGCAAATACAGAGACCAGAAGATAGTAAAAAACGGAAGAAATCATATTCAGGAAAAAAAAGAACCAACACTATGAAAACTGAGATTATTATCGAAGAAGGAGGAAGAATTTTATCAGTGTCAAAGTCATACCGTGGTAGAATTAGTGATTTTCGCATAAGGAAACAAGAAAAATATTTACCACTTGATAGCATAAAACATGCCGATTCTGGATATCAAGGTTGGCAAAAATTGCAAAGCAATGTTATAATTCCATATAAAAAGTATCGTAAAAAGCCATTAACTCAAGAGCAGAAAGAGCATAATAGAAGATTAGCATCATTTAGAATGAGAGTAGAAAATAAGATCCGAGAGATAAAGATATTTAAAATTATGTCGAATGTTTATCGCAATTTTCAGAAAAAATATAACCTGAGGTTCAATATTATTGCTGGTATTGTAAATCTTAAGCACGCCTTTTAGTTAACCTTGATTTTATTCACCCTCCTTCCCTTTTTTTTATCGCTTGATTCGCAGCAGGTCTATACACTAAAAACACAAATAATTGCAGAAAAGAAGAGCAAGAAAATTATTTGTACGTCATTTTCAAACGGGAGAAAGCATGACTTTCGGCTTTTCAAGGAGTCAAAAGTGCATGTATCAGAAGGTATAAAAGTTTTAGCCGATGCTGGCTATAGAGGTTTTCAGAAAATTCACAAAAATGTCGAGTTGCCACACAGAAGGATGAAAAAGAGTCCCTTAATTAAGGAAAAAAAGGTAGAAAATCGGGAGCTAGCAAGCAAAAGAGTAGTAGTTGAAAATGTAATTGGTCTGTTAAAAAGATTTAAAATTATTGCAGACAGATATCGCAATCGGAGAAAACGTTTTGGCTTGAGATTCAATTTAATAGCAGGAATTCACAATTTCGAGCTGTCTATATGAGTTTCGAAAGAGGTCTATTATAGAGTGAACCAGTGTCACACTATTAGGATGATACCCTAACAATCATCATCCCGCTACTTGTTAGCGCCGCGGCGGGATGACGTAGAGGTTGCCGAGAACTTGTCATTCCAGTGCTCCTTTTTTTGTCATCCCAGTGCTTGACACTGGGATCCAGTTTTCCATATAACCTCATCGAAAACGTTGTATTTTAACGTAAAACATCTATTTTTATGCTTACCAACTTAATAAAATTCCTGGATCCCAGTGTCTGGGCACTGCCGTCATAAAGTAACCAGTGTCAGCTACTTGGATAACAGGAGAATGACACCCTCCTGGTAGGCCCAAATTGCAATATTCGTACAATTGTGGATACTGCGGCGGTATGACTTGCATTAGCTATAAAATAGTAGTTCCCATAGCATGCCGAATGAAGCTTTTTTTGAGAAAATTTGAATTTTCAACTGCAATCAAGCCAAGATTTCTTAGTGCTTTAGCGCAGAATATTCTGTTGGAGAACATCCTATTTAATCCATCAGTTGTAAGCGCCATTGTAAAATTATCAAAGTATCTGTTACGTGAAATTTTCTTTAATAAATAACTACTGCCAACATCAATACCAGATGCTTTTGCAGCAACTATGTGCTTTATAACACTTTCTACATCTCTAATTCCAAGATTAAGCCCTTGACCTGCAACTGGATGAATTGAATGTGCTGCATCGCCGATAAGCAAAACTCTACCCTTATATAACTTTTTTGCGAAAACAAAACTCAAAGGATAAAGTTTTCTTTCACCATCTAATTTTATCTCTCCTAAATAAGAACCAAATCTTTTTTTAAGCTCTATAATAAATTCTTCTTCAGACAGATCCATCAGCATTTTTGAAATTTCAGATTTTTCTGTCCAAACTATCGAAGAAGTATAGCCACCCTTCATCGGTAGAATTGCAAATGGACCGCCAGGAAAAAAACGCTCTACAGCTAAGTTTTGGTGATGCAGTTCATGCTTTACATTAAATACTATGCTACTTTGTTTATAATCAAATTTCACTGTCGGTATAGAAAATAACTCTGGTAGTTTAGAGTTCTTGCCTTCAGCGCAGATAAGTAGCGATGATATTAATTCCTGGTTATTATCAAGAATAACTTCCACATATCCTGAATCACAAGCAATTGTTTTATAGGAATGTGGAGAGTATATATTTAGTTTATTCAGAAAATTATTGTTGATTGCATTCCATATAGTAGCATTGTTAATAACATAACCCATTGGTTCTTCACCAACCATTTTATGATTGTAATGCACAGTAATTGGGCTATCTCCATCTAATACGCATATATCAAGTATAGGTTCAGCTTCACTCTCCACGAACTGCCAAATCCTTAACTTTTCCAATATTTTTTTCGAGCCTTGAGAAATAGCAAATGCTCGGTTGTCATCTACTACACGTGGTAGACTATTTTTTTCAATTACAGCTACAGACACAGAGTCACAACTGAGGCCAATGGCAGTAATAAGACCAAGTAACCCACCACCTGAAATGATTACATCATAATTCATTTTATTTACGCTAATTGTAAAATTATATTTTATCTGTTTTGAAAATAGTTTAAACAAACTTTATATATAAATTAAATTTTTTAGATCCCAGTGTCAGCTACTTGGATGACATCTAAAGACACTCCACCTTGTCATTCCAGCACGTAACGAACAACTGTACGAACATTTTGCGAAGGCAGTGTGTTAAATGCTATGGCCGGTTTTGCCTTAAACACAAAGGTGTCATCCAAGTAGCTGACACTGGGATCGATTCTTCTTTTTTTCTGGATTCCAGCGTCACGCGCTGGAATAGACCTCTTTCGAAACTCATATAGACAGCTCGAAATTGTGAATTCCTGCTATTAAATTGAATCTCAAGCCAAAACGTTTTCTCCGATTGCGATATCTGTCTGCAATAATTTTAAATCTTTTTAACAGACCAATTACATTCTCAACTACTACTCTTTTGCTTGCTAGCTCCCGATTTTCTACCTTTTTTTCCTTAATTAAGGGACTCTTTTTCATCCTTCTGTGTGGCAACTCGACATTTTTGTGAATTTTCTGAAAACCTCTATAGCCAGCATCGGCTAAAACTTTTATACCTTCTGATACATGCACTTTTGACTCCTTGAAAAGCCGAAAGTCATGCTTTCTCCCGTTTGAAAATGACGTACAAATAATTTTCTTGCTCTTCTTTTCTGCAATTATTTGTGTTTTTAGTGTATGTTTTTTCTTCTTTCCTGAATAAAATCTTTTCTGCTTTTTTTTGGTCTCTCTACAGGTGTTTCCGTTGCATCAATCACCAAAATCTCATATTCCACGTCGCTTTTTAGGAGTTCTTTTCGTCCTGGCAATGCGAAATCTGGGTGTTGTATTAGAGTATCCTCTACCCATTTTACAGTTTTATATGCCGTACTTTCACTTACTCCATAACTTTGACTTATGTGAAAATATGTACGGTATTCTCGTAAGTATTCTAATACCATGAGCAGCATATTCTCCTCGTTTAGCTTATTTTTCCTTCCTCCTTTAGCTTTCTTTTTTTTATTTTCTTCACATAAAATCCCTACCATTTTGTTAAACGTTGATCTCTTTACTCCTGTTAGTCGACGAAACTCCTCTTTATCGAGCTCTTTCACTATTTCATACTTCATTTCTCCTTACCTCAAAATTACTATTTTTACTGCTTTATCCTAGTTTCGAAAGAAGTCTACTGATATTGGTATGGCTAAATTTGAGATAGTTATACCAATTCTCATTGTTGGTCAGTCAAATAGGAGACATTGCAGAGTTGTTTAATTGTGGAGATGGCAAGAGAAGTAATAAATTTGCACAAAGCACCCTCAAGCAGAGCAATTGTATCGTATATCTTATTGCGCAAAATGTTCTGTTTTATATATAACCAAAACCTCTCAACTGGATTGAGCTCAGGTGAGTATGGTGGTAGATATATAATCTCAACATTTTTAGGTACCTTTAAATTTTTTGACTTATGCCAACTAGCACAATCCATAACTAAAAAAGCCTCTCTTGTTCCTAAATATTGTGACATTTGCTCAAGAAATATATTCATACAATCAGTGTTAACATTTGGTGCAAGCAAACTAGAATTTTCTCCGTTTTGGGGATTAATTGCACTGTAGAGATAAAAATTTTGCCTACCTAATTTTATTTTAACCTTCGTCCTGGTGCCCTTTTTAAACCACCCATGTCCAACTTTCGAATGTGTGCCAAACCTTGATTCATCAAAGAAAAACAGCTCTTTTTTAGGATACTTGCCAATAATTTCATTGAGATTTTTTTTTGAATTCTTCCTGTCTGTTTTTATCTTGTCCATTATGAACTGGCCTTGGTGTAATATATGAAAATTTCATTCTTTGCATATTACGGTGCACTGTGGACTTACTGACATTCAGACCAAATTTTTCCTGAATCTTTATTCTCATTTCTTTAATAGTAATGTTGGGATTTTCTTCTATCCATACTTCAACTTGCTGTAGTTGAACCTGATTTAATTTAGTTTTTCTACGTCGTTGTGGAGGAGCAAACAGTTTTTCTTCTCTGCCAAATTTCAAGAGTTTTACCCACGAAGTTAGTGCGCTTCTTGAAATGCAATATATTTTTGCTACAGCCGTTATACTGTACTTTTTTGCTGCAATTACAGCATTTAGTTTTTTTGAAACATATGCATTATTCCTTACTTTCTTCAGCATTTCTTTTGCTGATTCTACTACTTTTTCATCCAATAATTTTGATCTTAATGCCATTTAAACCTCGCTATTTTACTTACTTCAGTATGGCTTTTTTTTTATTATTATCTATCCGTTTGTTGTGCAGTGGGAATTGGTATTACATGAATTTACCATAAATCACCATCTCATAAAGTGTGATGCAACAAAGCCATCCCAGTGTCAGCTACTCGGATGACAAAAAAAGGAGCACTGGCATGACACCTGTAGCTCTACGTCATACCGCGATTCATTCGCGGTATCTCATCCGCTAACACGCAGCGGGATACTTGACCTTTACAGGGATGACGGTTGTCGTTTAGCTACAAACATTAAGAAATTTACCAAATAAAAAAAAAGGCAAAAGAAGCCCCGAGTAGCGAGTTTTGACTCTATATTACTGTAAGTGGCGCTGTAATAATGTGCTGACGCTTAGTTTAAGCGCGATTTGGCTGAATGTAGAAAAAATAAAAAAGACATGCAGCCGCTATAATTTTATGTAATCCGCCAATAAATACTCTGAGTTTTTTACTAAATTTTGTCATTGAGCCTACAGGTCAAAAACAAGTTTTGAGTCATAAATACCCTTACTATCATAATAAAGGGGCTGGCGGAGTTTGTCAAGCAAGTTTTTCGTTTCTGCAGGCTACTTGAATAACGGCTACAATGTTTGTACAATTGTGCGTCATGCGCTGACCCATTTGTTGTGCTTAACAAAAGCAAATGTTCGTACAGTACGAACTGGAATCTGTTACCCTGCAAAAGAAACCTCTACTCCTTATTCTTTGCCCTTCCTGCACGCTTACGTTCATTTGGATCAAGGAATTTCTTGCGTAAACGTATAGATTTTGGAGTTACTTCCACCAATTCATCATCATCTATATACGCTATCATATCCTCCAGTGTCATCATCTTTGGAGGAGTGAGTTTTATGGCTTCATCACTACCTGAAGCTCTTACGTTTGTTAATTGCTTACCTTTTAGCACGTTTATCTCCAAATCATTGTCACGGCTATGCTGGCCGACAACCATGCCACAATATACCTTATCCTGTGGCTTAATAAACATAATTCCCCTGTCTTGCAAATTGAAAATTGCATACGCCACAGCCTCACCCTTATCTGTAGAAATTAAAACTCCATTGCGCCTTCCAGAAATTGAACCTTTATGTGGAGCATAACTATGAAATAAACGGTTAATTATGCCTGTGCCCCGAGAATCAGTTAAAAACTCTCCTTGATAACCAATTAATCCTCTTGATGGCACTAAAAACGTTAATCTTGTCCTGCCATTACCAGAAGGTCTCATGTCAGTCACTTCACCTTTTCGGAAGCTGAGTTTTTCCATGATGATTCCACTATATTCATCATCTACATCAATTACTACTTCCTCTATAGGTTCAAGTTTTTTGCCATCTTCTTCCTTAAATAGCACGCGAGGACGTGAAACCGAAAGCTCAAAACCTTCTCTCCTCATATTTTCAATTAACACTCCAAGCTGTAGCTCACCACGTCCACCCACTTCAAATGCTTCGCCACTTGGTGCCAAAGTTACAGTAATTGCAACGTTTGTTTCTGCTTCTGCATATAAACGATCTTTTATAACAGTTGAGGTAAGTTTTGTTCCCTCTTGCCCAGCAAAAGGTGAGTCATTAACGCTTATAGTAATTGCCATTGTTGGCGGATCAACTGGAGTTGAGCTCACTGCAGTTGTAACCTCTGGTGCTGCTATAGTGTCAGAAACTGAAGCTTTCTCAAGTCCTGCAATTGCAATTATGTCTCCCGCCACAGCTTGTTCTACTGGGATACGTTTCAAGCCAGAAAATGAGAGCAACTTAGTTAATCTCCCTCGTTCAATTACTTTACCGTCCAGATCAAGTACCTTAAGATCTGAATTGACTTTTGCAACGCCCTGATAAACCT
Source organism: Trichonephila clavata (assembly GCA_019973975.1). NCBI lineage: Eukaryota > Metazoa > Arthropoda > Arachnida > Araneae > Nephilidae > Trichonephila > Trichonephila clavata. The sequence goes on along the minus strand of BMAO01016439.1, from coordinate 69,558 downwards.
TTCCTGTCAATATTCTGCCAAGAAACTTATCAGACTCAAGTAGAGTGACCAGCATAGCAAAAGGGGCATTTTGATCATAAACAGAAGGTTTTATATAATCTATAACCGTTGAAAATAATGGGCTTAAATCTTTTCTTTCATCAGAAAGCTCCTTAGCACACCAACCATTTCTACCTGAAGCATACAACACTGGAAAATCTAGCTGCTCGTTGGTTGCATCAAGGTTAAAAAACAACTCATATATTTCATTTAATACTTCATCAATTCTGCTGTCTGGTCGGTCGACCTTATTGATTATCACAATTGGCTTCAAATTTGCTTTTAGTGCTTTTGAGAGCACAAATTTTGTTTGTGGCATTGGCCCTTCTGCAGCATCAACCAGCAGCAACACACCATCTGCCATGCATAATACCCTCTCTACTTCTCCACCAAAGTCCGCATGCCCTGGTGTATCAATAATATTGATCTTTTCATCGCCCCACATTATTGATGTGCATTTTGCAAGTATTGTAATTCCGCGTTCACGCTCTTGGTCACCACTATCCATCACTCGTTCTTGAACTTCTTGATTCTCACGAAACGTGCCACTTTGTTTTAACATGTTATCGAGTAAAGTAGTTTTCCCGTGGTCAACGTGTGCGATTATTGCTATATTTCGGATCGATTTAAATTCGTTCATTTTCTATCATTTCAAAATTAATTTAGTAATAAGTATACATAAAATACACTTGGAGTAAATAACTAAAGCTGTGCTGTGTTTCCAAGATATTATAGGATTACTTTGTTAAATATTCCCTACTCCCAGGTTTTGTTATGGGTAGTTGTTTTAATTCACTTGGAAGTTCTTCCTCGCTGTAGTTTTTGATGTTCAATTCAATCAAAGATATGACAGGAAAAGGCAGTTTCGTTTCACTATTTCTCTTTATCAAAGAAGCTTCAGCAACAACTTTACCTCCTTCCCCTTCTGCACATTCCACTGCTTCAAGCGAAGATTTACCTGTGGTTATTACATCTTCAACAAGCAATATTTTCTCACCCTTTTTGATTTTAAATCCACGGCGTAATTCAAACTTACCATTAACGCGCTCGCAGAACATTGTCTTTATTCCAAGCTGCCTGCCAATCTCATAACCTACAATTATTCCACCAATTGCAGGAGATAATATTAAATCTATGGAGCTATTTAATTCTTTTTTTATTTTATCTGCTAATAATGCGCAAACTTTCTTGGCTCTGCTTGGATTTTCAAAAATCTTCGCACACTGTATGTATGTGTCACTATGCAGCCCGGATGATAAAACAAAATGCCCATGCAAAATTGCTTCTGCTTCTTTAAATTCTTTTATTATTAGGTTATTTTCGTCTAATATCATTTTTTAAGTTTCACTATTACATTCTTTATTAATTATCTGAGTGATACAAACATCAGACCACACATTTATTGCAGTTTCAAACATATCGATGATTGTATAAATAGGCAAAATCAGTCCCATAATATGCAGAGGAACATTCATCGACATGAGATAACTGGTTGCCATAAAATAGCACCCCATCGGCACTCCAGCGTTACCAATTGCAGCCCCTGTAGCTAAAAAAATCCATATCAACATTTCGCTTAAGGAAAATACGTATCCGTTCATTTCTGCAACAAACATTACAGTGATTAGTATAAATGCAGCACATGCATTCATGTTAATTGTTGTGCATATTGGTAAAATAAAAGACGATAATTTCTTTGGCACCTTTAGCTTGTTCTGCACACATTCTATAGTTGTTGGCAATGTTGCACTGGATGATTTAGAAAAAAACGCAAGTGTGAGTGCCGGCATAACCCCTTTCAGCGTTTGAATTGGTGATATGCCTTTATACCACATAAGTAGCGGTAAAATCAGAAATGCCTGCACAAAATTTGCAGACATTATGCAAGTAAAGTACCAAAAAAGACTATAGAACTCGCTACCACCTTTCAATTCGTGCAAAAAACATGTAATAAAAGACCACACAGCAAGTGGAACAAGCTTTAGTAACCCCTGAGCAATTTTAAGTAGCGTATCAAAAAGTGCAGAGAATATTTGATGTAATATATCCTGCTTCTCTTTTGAAAGTGAAACAATAGCTCCACCCATCAAAAAAGCGATTAATATGCTACCAATAACGTTATTTTCAAGAAAAACTTGCACAAAATTCGAAGGAATGAGTGATTTTAAATATGAAAAATAACTGTGGTTATTGCTGTTAACACTCCCTATTGTATTACTTATGAAATTTTTTCTTGCTGGATCTATTAACAAATAAAACGATAATGCAACAAACGCAGCTACAATAGTTGTAAGTAGGGTATAAAATAGTGTTTTCTTAAGTAAGGTTTTAATTTCGATTGAGTCTTTAAGTCCTGAAATTGTGGAAACTATTGATAGAAAAACTAAAGGTAAACTTATCAATTTGAGCAAGCTGATAAATATGTCACTAAACAGCTTTGCTACTTCAAATATTACTTCATTATTTAAATAGTAAGCAACAACTGCAAGCAATATAGAAAAGAGTATTGCAAACTTATGCATTGGAAATAAAACCTCAAAACAATATTATACAATAATTTTTGGAATTAGGTTAAGATAACTTTACAAATAAGGGAAAAATAAGTAACATTTTATTATTGATTAAGTTTTAAAAATATGTCAGATCCAATAGGTGCTGCATTATCTATACTAGCTGGAATAGGGGGACTTACAGGTTGTACAGTAGGTCTTATATGTTATGCGCTGAGTGTACCTTTATCTCCTCTTATTATAGCAGCATTACTACTGTGTCTCTGTTGCAATATTAGCTTCTGCATCCTTTATATTGGTAACTTTTATGCTTGGTGGTCAATCATCAAATCCAAAGCGAGATTCTATTGTATTGTTTAGTCAGCTATTTTTTCCTCAAGTAGTAATCGGGATTGGTCTAAGTGCAGCTATAAACGCTGTTCCTGGTATAACGCTAGATATAAACTCAGCAGCTAACCTTGGTGTAATAATAGGATTTGCTACACCAATTCTAGGTATACTTGCAATGGTATACGCACCATGTATAGCTGAGAAAGTAAATCACCACATCATAGAACCGATAGTTGAAAAAGTAAAAGGATGCTTTTCCTCAAAGGAAGCGTAATAACCTTTGTAAAATAGTTTATGTACTTCAGGTTTCTTAATTTAAATTCAGGTGCACTTAGCCCATTCTGGTGATAACAAATTGGAATAGATAAGGTATGATAACTAACTCTTCTGTGAGTATATAGTTTTGCCGGACACAACAGTGCGTACTACGTGTCCTTTTACTTTGCGCCCATCGAAAGGGGAATTCTTTGATTTACTAGCAAAGTTGTCAGTTTTAATTTCCCATTCATGATTGAGGTCAACTAAAATTAAGTCTGCAGCAAGGTTTTTTTGTATACGACCACGTGATACGTGTATTATATCTGCAGGCTTATATGTCAATTTTGCAAGCACATCAAGTAGACCCATTTGCCCACTGTGGTAAAGTTCAAGTGAAAGGGGCAGCATTGTTTCAAGGCCAACAATACCAAATGCAGCATTTTCAAGTGGAAGATCTTTAGAATTACGATCATGCGGAGCGTGATCAGTTGCAATGCAATCAATCACACCTGTCTTTAAACCTTCAACCATAGCTAAACGATCTTCTTCAGTGCGAAGTGGCGGGTTCATTTTTGCAATTGCCCATGTTGTTTTACTATATCTTCAGTCAAAGTGAAGTGATGAGGGGTTACTTCGCACGTAACATTTAATCCCAAATCTTTTGCACGTTTAATAGCATCAAGTGAATCTTTTGAAGAGACATGTAGAATATGGTAGTGCACATTTTCCATATCCTTCATTAGCAGTATATCACGATTTACCATAACCGATTCTGATGCATTCAAGATTCCCTTTACTCCCAATTCTTCAGAAATTTTACCTTCGTTGATTGCGCCACCAGCAGATAAATTTAAATCTTCTGCATGTTGAGCAATAGGAACACCCAGCATACTCGAATAAAGCAGCGCCTGTCTCATAATCATTGGGTTCATAACTGGCATGCCATCATCAGTGAACCCAACCGCACCTGCTTCCTTTAAAAGTGCCATTTCAGTCAACTTTTCTTCCGAAGTGGTGATTTTAGCGTAAAATTCAACGTTTACATGTGAAGTTTCAAGTGCTCTATATTTCAAATATTTAGCCAAAACAACGCTATCAATTGCTGGAACAGTGTTCGGCTGACAAACTACAGTTGTAACGCCTCCCGCAGCTGCAGATTTGCTGCCTGTATATATAGTTTCTTTATGTTCTTGGCCTGGTTCACGAAAATGTACGTGAATGTCAATAAGGCCTGGCATTAGAACAAGCTCTTTACAGTCTATTGTTTCATCGACCCCACTTGTTGAAAATAATGATTCACCAAAGTCAATAATTTTATCCCCTTCAGTCAATAATGAACCTTTTATATCAAGTTTAGTTTCCGGGTCGATAATACGAGCATTAGTATACGCAATTTTATAGCCTTCCTTTTGCCCTGTTTGCAACAAATTCCAAGTTTGAGTCATTATATTTGAGTATCGATTATAAAATAAATCTAAAGTTTTTTTAACAAAACACAACCAAATAAAAACGCAGACTAAAGTTGCGAGAGCTGTCTTGAATTAAAATTGTCCCAAAAATTTGGCTCTTATAACCGAGTTACTTCAGTTTTAACGTTAATGTGTGAAACTCTTAGCTCTGTTGGAGGATTTTCTAGCTGAACATCTAACTTATTCTGTATGTTAAATAAACAAATCAAAGCTGAATCAAAATTTTCATCACACTGCTTCGCTTCATGCATACCATCGATTATTTCCTCTAATTCTTCCACATCATCCATTTCTTGCGGCGCACTTTTTAATATCGCTTTTATTTGGTTTAAATTTTGACGAATTCTCTCCTGATATCCAGCAATTCTCTCTTGATATATATCAATCATTTTTTGACATGCGTTGCCTCTAAATGGATGTTCTTTTTTCTCTTTTATGTAAGAACTTTGAAAGTCTTTACAGTTAAGGATTGCTTCTCTATGTTTTTTTATGTCATTAATTGCGCTGACTATCGACTTATCTATTTTCTTCAAATTTTCTTCCCGTTCTTCTCTTTTAACTATACCTTTGGATTCATTTTTCATTTGGTTCATTTTGTCATACAGGTTTCTGCATTCTTTGTAAGATACCATTGGTTGTAATATTCCTTCTTTTACACCTTTATTGTAAAAATTCTTCAACTCATCACTTGATAGTATTGTTATAGCATCTTCCCTTTTACTCTGTGATTTAGGATACTTTTTATTCAATAAACTAACATGATTTAACAAGAAATCTCTAACTAGCCCTTCTTTTTTTACTTCGGATAATCTTTCTAGTGTTTCTATATATTTCAGAGTTTCCGCAAAGAGCTGTCCACCAGAGGGAGCAAATCCTTGAAGTGGTTTACTCTGAGCTTTATAAAAATCGGTTTGTAAAAAATCTTCAGCTTGTTTTTTTATTACTGAAAGTTCATTAAAGATACCGTCTCGCTAGTCAACAAAAAAATTATAAAAATTGTCTCATTGCCTAAGCTGTATTGTAAAACTAAAAAATACTTCCAATTCACACCCTGTGTAGCAGTATACAAGTTAGTGTATATGTTGATAAGTAAATTAGTTTTATGCATACAAGACAGCAGAAATTTACTTATCAACATATACACTAACCAATTACATTCAATAAATTTGTGTAAGATACCATTTTACATAAGATAGAATGGAAGCATTTTTTGATTTTAAAGTACTAAACCTTCCTCCAACAGCTTTGCCCTGTAGTTTTTGATATGGTTAGGATCAAAGGCACTTTTTGATGTCAGAATACCGAAAATGATATGGAGTAGCTTACGCATTGCAGCACCAACAATGGCCATATTATGCTTACCCCTTTCCTTTAGTCTTTGGCAAAAGCTCATAATGATAGGATTGTGATTCTTAGCTACTATGGCAGGAAAGAAAAGTGCCTTACGTAATATTTGTGAACCTGATTTGCTTAGTCTAGGTTTAGCATATACAGATGAACCTGACGTCATATTTCGTGGTATAATCCCTGCATATGCTGCCAATTGCCTGGCATCTCTAAAAGCTTTTATGTCAGGAACTTCAGCTAAAATAGCTATTGCTGATTCCTCTCCTATTCCTGGAATAGTCAGTAGAAGTTGAAAATTTTCCAACAACTCTTTGTGTTGCTTTAATAATTCACGTATGGAGTTTTTTATTATTTCTATTTTTTGCTCTATGTTCATTGCAAGGTCTTCCCAAGCATTTACAACTTCTTTAGGCAGTCTCTCTTTTTTTTCTAAGTGGTTATTTACGAATGTCAATCCATCTTTTAATGCAGCTGAGCAACGATAAAGATGTTTTAATTTTTTCATTTCAGGAGAAGGTGGTGTCCAACGAGTAGGTTCCTGTCTTTGGCAATAATCTGCGATAATCTCTGCATCAATTTGATCATTCTTTTGTCGTACAAGCTTACTCCTTGCATAAGATTTTATGCAATAAGGATTTACAACACTAACAAAATGTCCAGCATTGTGTAGAAACTCAGCCAAAGCTTCACCATAACAACCAGTAGACTCCATACAAGCTTTTACTTCTTCTACATTATGTTTTTGTAGAAAGCTCAGTAGACCTTGAAACCCATGATCATCATTTTTAAAACTCCTTTTCCTAGTTTCACGTTTTCCTTTTTTACTTATGAATGAAAAAAAGACATCAAAGCGATCTTTTGATATGTCTATGCCTAGAAAGTTGTTGATCATATATAACCCCATACATTACCATTTAAAGTGAAAAGTAAGGCTAACCTTGTGAATACAGAATTAGAACCTTTTAGGTCTTTCTACGATACCGTACAGCCTATACTTTTGAGAGGGAACTCTTATCTTTAATACAGATTTTATATCTAAGGCTTCGGTCAGAGTTCTTCCCTTCTCCACCTAATGCTTAAGCTTAAAACATTAGATGCTTTTTACAAGATACAAGGCTTTTTCTGGATTGATTTTTCTCAAAATACCAACAGTTTTTCTAATCGCTTTTTCTCTCTTTTTATTATCTTGCTTTTCATTTAATATGAGATGTTCAGTTTTGGTAAAAGCATTACCTTGATCACTCTTTACAATGTTACAAACGATGTTTTTTACAACTTTTTCAGTTGCTGCATAATCTATTTCTTTTGCAAAGCAGTCAACAAATGATTGCCAAACTTTTTTATTAACAAGCTTACTTGTCTTATTTTCAAAATCTTCTATATCTTTGAATCCTAAAATAGTATAGAGATTTTTTTCGATTATTGGTTCGGCATGTTGTTTTGCCACTTTACCTTTTATATTGAATGGAAATTTACTAATCTTAGTTGTACCCACAATGTTACCTCAATATTAACGCTATCTATAAAAGTATAAAGATTTAATATTTAATTTTTAATTAATACTAGCACAGCTAACTACGGGAGCATTATGCTAGCATCAATTAACACTTTAACTTCTAACTTGTCATCAGTAATATTGTTTATATAAAAACTATAATTTTTTATGCCTGAACTTGGTAATATATTGCTATTGCTAGCCTGCTTATTGTCTTTGACATATTTGTTTTTTCCGCTTAGTTCTTGTCGGTTTATTACCACTGCCATATTTTTTTGTGTATCAGCGTCAATGGCTATTTTGATCTACTGCCACATTACAAATGATTTTTCACTTGAAAACGTATACTACCACTCACACACAACAAAACCTTTGATCTACAAGATTTGTGGTGTTTGGGGAAACAAAGAAGGGTCCATGTTGCTTTGGACCTTAGTGCTTGTCATGTATTTATTACTAATGGATATTTATATACCTTCTGTCATCCCAGTTTCCCCCTCTGTCATCCCAGTCTCTTCTTCTGTCATCCCAGTGCCCAGACACTGGGATCCAGACAATTTAATTGCAAATGAGTACATCAAATGGCAGTGTAATAAAAACTGGATTCCAGTGTCAAGCACTGGAATGACACCAGAACGAACTAATGGTAGTAAATTAAAAAAAATATCTCTTATCACTCATGGGCTGATTTGCTTTTGTTTTTTACTGTTCACTTTACTTGAATCCAGCCCCTTCACTAAAATGCCAGGCATTGAAACAGATGGACTGGGTTTTAATCCGATATTGCAAGATATAGGCCTTGCTATTCATCCACCGATATTATATTTGGGGTACCTTGGGTTTAGCGTTCCTTTTTCGCTCTCTATAGCTGGATTAATTTTAAATACTGAAGGAAATGTTTGGGCTAAAATTGTCAGGCCTTGGGTACTTATTTCTTGGTCGCTGCTCACTTTGGGCATCAGCTTGGGTAGCTGGTGGGCATATCGCGAACTTGGGTGGGGTGGATTTTGGTTTTGGGATCCAGTGGAAAACGTTTCTTTGATGCCGTGGCTAATTGCAGTAGCGCTGACACATTTGTTGCTCGTGGTACGGAATTTCAATGTTTTAAGGAACTTTGCTATTTTACTTACGCTTACAACTTTTATATTGAGTGTGACTGGAACATTTCTAGTTCGCTCAGGAATACTCACCTCAGTGCACACGTTTGCAGATGACCCAAGGTATGGACTATATATATTAGCTCTACTTGGTGTAATTACAGTCAGTAGCCTTGTAGTATTTATCGCATTTGCAAAAAAGAATAGATCTCTTACACCACCACCTGTCATCCCAGTGCTTGGCACTGGGATCCAGGAAAAAAATATAGAGGGACCTAATTACACACCAAAGCAAAACTTCTCTGTTTTCTCCCGCTTTACAATGATGTTAATGAACAATCTATTATTTATCACTGCCTTTTTCATTGTGTTCGTTGGCACTTTATACCCTACAGTGCTCGAATATTTAACCGGTGAATTAATTTCAGTTGGAGCACCATATTACAATTCTTTATTTAATCCTATTGCACTGGCTATTCTAGTGCTCACCATGATCGGGCAATACTGCAGTTGGCAGGGAAATAGTCTATTGCCAATATTCCGCGAATATAGATTTTCATTCTGCAGTGCTGCAGCTATTTTGCCGTTTATCTTTCACATGGAGCTAATAATTGTGCTATCAATTACTATCTCCATAGCATTATTAATCTTTATTTTAGAAGCATATAGTAAAAGAATTTGTTTATTTAAGGTAGCATTTGGTGAATCAATTTTATTAGCAAAAAAAGTTTCTAAATCCTACTATGCAATGATGCTTGCTCATGCTGGAGTGGCAATTCTAGTGCTTGGTATAGCATATTCGGTTGGTTGGCAGGAGAAAAAAGAAAATTACTTAAAAATAGGGGATAGCATAACAGTCAATAAGTTTAAAGTTACTTTACGAAATATTGAGCTAATAAAAGAAAAAAATTTCCATGCAGTGAGAGGTACAATGGATATCAGGAATTTGCTGAATAATAAGATATTAGGTGAGATGACCCCTGAATATAGATTTTACCTTGTGGAAGGTCAGAAAAATGTTGAAAGCAGTATCTACCACAATTTGCTTTCTGATATTTATGTTGTAATTGGAGAGATTGATAAGAGTAAGAGCAAAATCGCAGCCAAAGTGCACTATAAACCTGGAATGTCTATAATCTGGCTTGGATCCTTTCTTATCGCTTTTGGTTCGCTCCTTGCTGCTTTTCCTTTATTGAGAAGATTTTCATAGGACTCCTTTATACTATAACGAAAAAACTTACTTGACAAACTCCGCCAGCCCCCTTATTATGGTACTGGATATGTACAGTCCCAGAGTGTGATGGTATGATAAAATGTGAGAAAAAAATACCATCAAGGGAGGAATTATGGTTACATGGGTGCGCCAAAACAACAGAGACGATTCGTAGAGCAATACAAAATAGTAAAGAGAGCATAGCAAAGCTCTCTAAATACTATAACCTCAACCCCAAAACTATTGTCAAGTGGAAAAAGCGCTTATTTGCCAGAGATGCTGATATGGGTCCGAAGCATGCAAGATCAACTGTTTTAACTTTAGAAGAGGAGGCTGTAATCGTCGCATTCCGTAAGCATACTCTATTGCCATTAGATGATTGTCTCTACGCTTTGCAAACCTCAATCCCACACTTCTAGTCTACATCGTTGTTTACAGAGGCACAGCATTAGCAGACTACCAGATGTTGATGGTGAAGTTAAACCAAAAAAGACATTCAAACAATATCCTATAGCATATTGATATTGCAGAAGTTATACCAACTCTCATTGTTGGCCAGTCAAATAGGAGACATTGCAGAGTTGTTTAATTGTGGAGCTGGCAAGAGAAGTAATAAATTTGCACAAAGCACCCTCAAGCAGAGCAATTGTATCGTATATTTTATTGCGTAAAATGTTCTGTTTTATATATAACCAAAGCCTCTCAACAGTCAGGTGAGTACGGAGGTAGGTATATAATATCGATATTTTTAGGTACCTTTAAATTTTTTGACCTATGCCAACTAGCACAATCCATAACGAGAAAAGCCTCTCGTGTTTCTAGATATTGCGACATCTGCTCAAGAAATATGTTCATGCAATCAGTAGACTTCTTTCGAAACTAGGATAAAGCAGTAAAAATAGTAATTTTGAGGTAAGGAGAAATGAAGTATGAAATAGTGAAAGAGCTCGATAAAGAGGAGTTTCGTCGACTAACAGGAGTAAAGAGATCAACGTTTAACAAAATAGTAGGGATTTTATGTGAAGAAAATAAAAAAAAGAAAGCTAAAGGAGGAAGGAAAAATAAGCTAAACGAGGAGAATATGCTGCTCATGGTATTAGAATACTTACGAGAATACCGTACATATTTTCACATAAGTCAAAGTTATGGAGTAAGTGAAAGTACGGCATATAAAACTGTAAAATGGGTAGAGGATACTCTAATACAACACCCAGATTTCGCATTGCCAGGACGAAAAGAACTCCTAAAAAGCGACGTGGAATATGAGATTTTGGTGATTGATGCAACGGAAACACCTGTAGAGAGACCAAAAAAAAGCAGAAAAGATTTTATTCAGAGCATGTCTTCAAACTAACTAGAAAGGAGTTAAGAAGTGTGTTATAAGATATATTTTAAATGTACCCAAGCGATATAAGTGACAAAGAATGGAAGATGATAGAGCAATATTTTGAACCTAAAAAGACCGGCAGACCAAGAAAACACAGTATTAGAACAATTATTAACGCAATCCGCTATGTGATGAGAACAGGCTGTCAATGGAGACAACTACCTAAGAATTTTCCACCATGGAAAACCGTGTATAGTTGTAATTCGCGTTTAAAAAAAAGTGGAATATGGGAAGAAATTCACGATTTTCTAGTTAAAAAACTAAGAAAGATAATTGGTAAGAATGAAACTCCATCAGTAGGAATAATTGACAGTCAATCAGTAAAAACCACTCAAAAAGGGGATCCAGAGGATATGATGCTGGCAAGAAAGTAAAGGGTAGAAAACGCCACATCGTTGTAGATACTGTAGGTCTTGTAATTGCTGCTGAAGTACACAGTGCAAGCATTCAAGATCGTGATGGTGCACTAAATCTTTTTGTTCAAGCCAAATGCAAAGCTCCAACATTACGTAAGTTTTTTGCTGATCAAGGATATACAGGTAAATTGCAAAACCGCTGTTTATTGGAAACTGGATGTTTATTGACGATTACCAAGAAAGTAGTTGATACAGGATTTCAGGTTATTCCTAAACGTTGGATTGTTGAAAGAACCTTTGCTTGGCTCTCCAATTTTAGACGTATGAGTAAGGATTATGAGCATTCTCCTCTCACTTCAAAAAACAACATCTTTTTTAATATGATCACTATTATGCTTCACAAATTAGCTCATTCTTGAGTTTGAAGACATGCTCTCAGGAAAGAAGAAAAAACATACACTAAAAACACAAATAATTGCAGAAAAGAAGAGCAAGAAAATTATTTGTACGTCATTTTCAAACGGGAGAAAGCATGACTTTCGGCTTTTCAAGGAGTCAAAAGTGCATGTATCAGAAGGTATAAAAGTTTTAGCCGATGCTGGCTATAGAGGTTTTCAGAAAATTCACAAAAATGTCGAGTTGCCACACAGAAGGATGAAAAAGAGTCCCTTAATTAAGGAAAAAAAGGTAGAAAATCGGGAGCTAGCAAGCAAAAGAGTAGTAGTTGAAAATGTAATTGGTCTGTTAAAAAGATTTAAAATTATTGCAGACAGATATCGCAATCGGAGAAAACGTTTTGGCTTGAGATTCAATTTAATAGCAGGAATTCACAATTTCGAGCTGTCTATATGAGTTTCGAAAGAGGTCTAGTGTTGACATTTGGTGCAAATAAGCTAGAACTCTCTCCATTTCTAGGATTAACCGCACTATAGAGATAGAAATTTTGCCTACCTAATTTTGTTTTAACCTGTGTTCTAATCCCCTTTTTAAACCACCCATGTCCAACCTTTGAATGTGTGCCAAACCGTGATTCATCAAAGAAAAATAGCTCTTTTTCTGGATACTTGCTAATAGCTCCATTGAGATTTTTTTTTGAATTCCTCTTGTTTGCTTTTATCTTGTCCATTATGAACTGGTCTTGGTGTAATATATGAGAATTTCATCTTTTGCATATAGCGGTGTACTGTAGATTTGCTGATATTTAATCTGAACTTTTCCTGGATTCTTATTCTCATTTCTTTAATGGTAATATTAGGATTTTCTTCTATCCACTCTTCAATTTGCTGTAGTTGAACCTGATTTAATTTAGTTTTTCTACGGCGTTGTGGAGGAGCAAACAGTTTTTCTTCTCTGCCAATTTTCAAGAGTTTTACCCACGAAGTTAGTGCGCTTCTTGAAATGCAATATATTTTTGCTACAGCCGTTATACTGTACTTTTTTGCTGCAATTACAGCATTTAGTTTTTTTGAAACATATGCATTATTCCTTACTTTCTTCAGCATTTCTTTTGCTGATTCTACTACTTTTTCATCCAATAATTTTGATCTTAATGCCATTTATACCTCAACTATTTTACTTACTTCATTATGGCTTTTCTTCCATCTTTGTCCATCTGTTTGCCGTGTAATGGGAATTGGTATTAGATATTGGAGTCATTCCATTTGCAACTGCTGCGTTAACATCAGCCTTTGCTTCCATTAGAAGATCTACTAGAGCTTTATTAGAAGGATTATCACATTTCCTTTCAATAGCAATAATCAATGGAGTCAATCCATTTACACCCACTGCATTAACATCAGCCCCTACTTTTATTAGAAAATTTGCCATCTTTGAATCTGCACGGTTAAAAGCAACCGTTAATAATGTGTGTTTAGATTCTACTCCTTTATCATTAACAGTAGTAAACACATGATCTAAACTAAATTCCCCTTTTTCCCACTCTTTACATGCATCTGAATCTGATGGTAATTGACTTTTTATTGCTCCAATTACGTTATCCTGATTCAGACTTTCGTCAGAACTTATGGACTTTAATGCGTTGTATATTGCTGAAAACTGTTCATATTTAATATTTTACCTCTATTTTTTATAATAATCTTAATTATCACACATATTTACAAGTAAGTCAAGTATATTGTTAATAACTTAATAAAGGCCAACAAAATGCTTGACGTTGTTTATGGCTTTGTGTAGCTAGGTCTATGAAAAATCATCAACGTTTACAAAATTTGCGTTCAATTGTATTTATTGTGGGAATATTCCTATTGTTATTTAGCTTAGCAATGCTTATTCCTGCTATTACTAATAAATGTCTCAGCTACGAATGGAAAAATTTTCTCGCTGGATTCATAATTACCTGCACATCTGGCGTAATTTTTATTTTACTCGGTAAATTAAATGGCACGCCGGCAATTTTTGCGATTACTAGTTGCACCTGGATTGCCTTGCCTTTGTTTGCAGCTATTCCTTTCTATTTTGATAATCTGAGCTATGTTGATGCATTATTTGAAACGATATCTGGCATCACAACCACAGGGGCAACTATATTTAATGATATTGAAAAACAATCTCCAGGAATATTGCTGTGGAGAGCAATGCTACATGGCATAGGGGGTTTTGGTGTAATCACTTTAGGAATTGCAGTTTTCCCTATGCTTAAGATTCTCGGCCTAAATAATTTACTTTATTCTGAATATTCAGATGCCACCAAAAGAAAATTGCCGAATACGCGAAGTGTAGTGATTCATGTTACAGCAATATATTATAGCCTAATTTTATTATGCGTATTTTCTTATTATCTAGCTGGTATGCCACTGTTTGATGCAATATGTCACGGAATGTCCGCTGTATCAACTGGTGGATTTGCTAACTATAATGATTCTATAGGGCACTACAATAACCCTATGTTAGAAGTCATAACGATCATTTTTATGATTTTGGGTTCTCTGCCTTTTCTTAGCTATTTAAAAATTATAAGACGGTTAGACATTTGCCATGATGAACAGGTTTCTTACTTTGTAAGGGTAGCTATTGTTTCATCTTTATTTGCTTGTTTTTGGTTGTATCAAAATGTTGATTTAGGAGTGTCATTATCATTTAGATGCAGCATATTTACCATCACCTCCTTGATTACGTCAACTGGTTATGCAATCTGTAATCATATAGATTGGAGTTTCATTTCAGTCTTAGCTTTTTTTCTAACCTTTGTTGGTGGATGTAGTGGTTCTTCAAGTGGTGGCATCAAAATCTTTCGTTTGATCATTTTTCTAAGATCTATAGAAAATCACTTTCGCCTTTTATTGAACCCAGGCGCAGGCGATAGGGTAAAATTCAATGGAAAAATCCTGGAGAATGATGAAGTTCACTCTGTCTTTATATTTTTTGCAATTTTCATGTTAACGTTTACCATTTCATCAATAGTGATGTCTTACTTAAGCAATGCAGACTTTATAACTAGCATCAGCTCAGTCTCTGCAACGCTTACAAACTCTGGCCCGGGATTTAGTAATTTAATAGGTCCTTCGGGTAATTATTCCTCTTTCAGTAATGAAGTAAAATTATTTTTGTCGTTTTTGATGCTGCTTGGTAGACTTGAAATATTGCCAATCTATTTTTGTATAGGTAATTTATTCTTATTTAATAGAGAGAAATAGTTGGTGAAACTTGATATTATAGCTAAACTGACTTACGACAATTTGAAAAACCGTCATTCCGCTACTCGTTAGCGATATCTATACCGCGAATAAATCCACAGATGTACGAACATTGTGATTTGGGCACACCAGGAAGAATGTCATCCAAGTAGCCCCTTTCTCGTCATCCCGCTACTTGTTAGCGGGATCTATGCTAAGAGATACCGCGAATGAATCGCGGTATGACGGTTCGCGGCGGTATAGCTATAGATAGTATTAGCTATTTAATAAAAAGATCGTAGCTAAACCAAGAAATATAAGAGCTGAGAGAATATCAGTTGTTGCCGATGTTAGGATTGAAGAAGAAACTGCAGGGTCAGACTTTAAACGGTGAAGCATTATAGGAATGAAAGTTCCAATAAACGTTGCAATAATTGACATCATAATCATGGAGACCACAAAAATCATCTCCACTTTGAAGCTGTGAAATCTTATTGCTAATACTATTAATGAAATAGTAGATAAGATCACCCCGTTTATAAGACCTATTAAAAATTCTTTCATCAGTACTCTTTTTGCATTTTGCTCAGTTAGATATTTTGTTGCGATTGCACGGATGGTTAGCGTTACTGTTTGGGATCCTGCATTTCCGCTCATTGATGCAATTATCGGCATGATTATTGGCAGTACTATAAAACTTTTTATTACATCATCGAAAAAGCCAACTACTATGGAACACATTGTTGCAGCTAAGAGGTTAAACAGTAACCAAGGTATCCTTTTAATTATAGTTTTATGTATAGGGGCATTTATATCGGCTTTAGAAGATACACCGCTTATTTTGAGTACATCCTCTTCTGTTTCTTGTTGAACAACTTTTATCACATCTTCAATTAAGATCACACCAATAATTTTACCATTCTTATTTACTACCGGAGCCGATAATAGAGAGTAATCTTTAAATATTCTTGCTACTTCCTCTTGGTCTACTCCAGTTTTAATGATTTTTATGTCATGATCCATTATCTCTTTTATTATTGTGTCTCCTGAGTGAGATATTACCTTATTTAAATTAACACTGCCTATAGGCTCTAATTTTGAGTTGATAATGAATATCTGGTGAAATCTTTCTGGTATTTTTTTATAGTTGCACACAAATTCTGTCAGCTGATTTATTGTCCAATAATATGGAGCTATAACCATATCTTTATGTATTAACCTTCCTGCACTTTCTTCTGGGTATGATAGCAACTCCTCTACTGATTTCTGAGTCTTGCCAGGCAAATAGTAAAGTATATTTTCTACAGACTTTCTATCCAAATCTTTCACTATGGTTACTACATCTTCTACATCAAGGAGCATTAGTAACTTTGCTGTATTTTCTATTCCCAATGTTTCTATGATCTCTATTTGTAAATCTGGCACTACATGCACTAGGGCATCACTTAGCGAATGTTGGTCGAGAATATTAACTAATTTCTCTCTGTGATCACTGATTGAAGTAGATAAAAAATAAGCTAACTGAACGCTATCTATCGTTTTTACAATATTACGAACATTTTCTAATTCTTGATTATTGATTGACTCTATTAAATCATCAATAGCCTTTTTATCTAAACCATAATGAGAATTTATTTCAACATTCATTATCTTACCTTATTTTTTAATAAATATACACGCTTGATTCTCTTGAACATTAAAGTATAATAAAATTATTTAAATTAACTACCATATGGTTAAATTTCTATTTTGTTTGCTGTTATTATTATTGATAGTAAATATATTAAAATCTAAAGTATAATGAAAACTTATTTAGAAATTCTTGAATACTTTCAAGGCTTAAATAAAAGTATTTCTCTTATCAGGAGGTGTCTTTGACATAGAAAAATTAAAGTTGCGTCTTGAAGAGCTGGACTCCCAAGCGTCGAATGATAATCTGTGGCAAGATAATCAAAAGGCACAAGAAATTTTAAAAGAACGTTCTAAAATTAAGAATGACGTAGAGTCGTTCTTAAAGCTGGAAAGCGATTATAACGATGCCATTAGCTTAATGAAGTCTGCTATTGATGAGAATGATGAAGAATTTTTCTCTGCAGTTGAAAGTGAATTAGCTAAGCTAAAGAAATTAATCAAACTTAAAGAGACAGAGTCCTTATTTACTGGTGAAGCAGATAATAATAACTGCTTTTTAGAAATCCACTCAGGAGCTGGCGGAACCGAGAGCAATGATTGGGCTGAAATGCTGATGCGCATGTATATAAGGTGGGCAGAAATTTATCACAACTTTAAAGTTGAAGTTGTAGAAAAATTAGAAGGAGAGTCAGTTGGTATAAAGTCTGCAATGATAAAAATCGTTGGAGAAAAAGCTTATGGGTGGGCAAAAAGTGAAAGTGGAATTCACAGGCTGGTTAGAATATCGCCATTTGATGCAAATGGTAAACGTCATACCAGTTTTGCAAGTGTAGGAGTAACTCCAGTGATAGAAGATTCAATTGATATTGCTGTGGATGAAAAGGATCTAAAGATCGACACCTACCGTGCTTCCGGAGCAGGCGGTCAGCATGTGAACAAAACTGAAAGTGCAGTACGCATTACGCATATTCCAACTGGTGTTGTAGTTCAATGCCAAAATGGTCGTTCTCAACACAGAAATAAAGATGAGGCATTGAAATTACTTAAAGGACGTTTATACCAAATTGAACTGGAAAAAAAAGAACAGAAAATGGCTGAAGAATATGGTAAAAAATGCGATATAGGCTGGGGCAATCAGATCAGATCGTACGTTATGCATCCGTATCAAATGGTGAAGGATCTAAGAACAGGACATGAAATGGGTAATATAAATTCTGTTTTCGATGGTAATATAGACTGTTTCATAGTTAGTGTGCTTACTAAGCAAAATTAAGAATTCATTTGGAGTTGACTTTTTTGCCATAACATATGATAATTAAAATATTATTCAAAATAGGGGTAAAGTTATGACAATAGAACATGAGCAATGGAAAGAAATATTAAGTGCAATCGATAATGAAGCAGATTTAAGCAAAGATAATGTAATTGAAAAAGTAAAAGAGAAATTATCACAATATTCAGATGAATATAAAGAGTGGGATAAGGCTAGTTTTGATGTAAATCACCTGTTTCACGCTGTTGATAAGCCCGATAATCCAGTTTTTCGGGAGGATGATAATTGTACATTATTACATTTAGCTGCTCGTAATAACCTAGAAAATATAACGGAAGCTCTACTGGGAGTAGAGGGAATTGATGTTAATGCAGCAGATAGACGGCCTGTATGGACTCCTTTATATTACGCTGCTCGATTTAACAGTGAAAAAGTAATAGATATTCTACTAAAGGCGGAAAAAATAAATATCAATGCAGAGAGTTGTAGAAAGTGTACTCCTTTGCATATAGCTGCTCACTATGACAGTGGGAAAGCAATAGGTGCTCTGCTAAAAGTAGAAGGTATTGACGTTAATGCAAAAAATCAAGATGATGAGACCCCTTTACATTGTGCTGCTCAATTTTGCAATGAAGAGGCAATGAGCGCTCTATTGAAAGCAGAAGAAATAAATGTTAATGCAATAGATAAAGATAACAAAACTCCTTTACATGTGGTTGCCTCAGAGTCCTTTGGTGGAGAAGCCTTAAATATTCTGATAAAAGGAGGGGCAGATGTTAAAGCGGTAGATAAGGATGGGAATATTCCTCTACATTTGGTCGCTTCACATTATAACGATGAAGGAGTTGTAAAAGCTCTAATAGAAAACGGGGCTGATGTTAATGCAAGAAATCAAGATAGATATACTCCTTTGCATTCTGCTGTTCAAGGTGGTTGTGCACGCATAGTGAAGACTCTAATAGAAGAAGGAGCAGATGTTAAAGTGGTAAATAAAAATGGAAGTACCCCTTTACATTTGGCTGCTTCACGTTATGACGATGAAAAAATTGTAAAAGCTCTACTGAAAGTAGAGGAAGTTGATATTAATGCGTTAGATGAAAATGGAAGTACCCCTTTACATTTGGCTGTTAGACATGCAAGTTCAGATATAGTGGAAATCCTAATAGAAAATGGAGCGGATGTTAATGCGGCAAATAAAGATGGAAGTACCCCTTTACATTTGGCTGCTACTCATAATAAATGGGTAGTAGGTGTTCTAATAGACAAAAAATCAGACCTTTTCTCAAAAGATAATGAAGGTCGAACTCCACGAGACTTAGCTGAAGATGATGATACAAAGAAGCTTTTGAAGGTAGCAGAAGAAAAACAACTTGAAAAACTAAGCAAAAAAACAGATTTACCGCAAGATGATAAAGATACAACACGTCTTTTAGGAAAAACAGAACCTACATCAGCAATTAAAAACGGTATTATTGCCGGCTGTGCAACTGCGGCACTCAGTACTGCTATAGCAGTGACACTTTTTGCAACCGGGACAGTTGCAGTTGAATTGATGTCTATAATGATAGCAGCAGCTATAGTTACAGCAGTGGCACTAGCAGTTGGTGGTATTACATATAGCATATTAAAACCTAGTACTAAAATGGATGAAACGAAGGAAGCGCAAAACGTAAATAGGGATGGGAATGTGCTAGGAGATGGCAGGCAGTAGCTTGACACAGTTTATAGTATCAAGTTAAGCTTAAAATATGATTGAATAGTTGTTAATAATAGTGTATAATTATTAATCTTTTCTAAGCATTTTTACTATGGCTATTTCTAAGTTTCTCGATCCTAAGAACGACTTTGCCTTTCGGCGTATTTTTGGCTCTGTAAATAATAAGGACATTCTTATTCACTTTCTTAATGATATGCTAGGCCTTACTGGTGTTGATCAGATAGAAGATGTTTCTTTTTTAAGTCCTATTCAGGACCCTGATATTGCTTCTCAAAAGCAGAGCATTGTTGATGTTCTCTGTACTGATTCTGCTGGAACCCAGCTAATTATTGAAATGCAAGTTGTTAAAACTACAGGCTTTGAGAAACGCGCTCAATACTATGCTGCTAAAGCTTATTCAAGTCAAGCTCACAAAGGTGATCAATATCAAGATCTTAAAGGAGTTATTTTTATTGCTATCGCCGATTTTATCTTATTTCCTAACAAGCTGGCTTACAAATCTGATCACGTTACTTTTGATAAAATTACCTATGAACATGATCTCAAAGATTTTAGTTTCACTTTCATCGAGCTACCAAAGTTTAATAAGACAAAAGAAGATCAGCTTTCAAATATTGTTGAAAAATGGATTTATTTTTTTAAGTACGCCGATGAAACTAGCGAAGAAGATCTACAGAAAATAATAGGTAGTGATGTTATTATTGGTAGAGCTTATGATGTGTTAAATCAATATAACTGGAGTAAAGAAGAACGTTTTGCTTATGATCAAACTAAGAAACATATTGATGATTATCTTTCTTCTATTCAACAAGGAAAAATCGAAGGAAAAATTGAAGGCATCAAAATTGGTGAAGAGAAAGGTAGGAAAGAAGGTAGAGAGAAAGGTAGAATTGAAGGAAAAATTGAAGTTGCAAAAACAATGCTAGCCAATAATATTGATGTTAACACTATTGTCAAGTGTACTGGCCTGTCCATTAGTGAGATTGAAGAATTAAGTGGAAATCTGTGAACGATTACCTATATGTTTTTGCTGGCAAACATTCTCTAATGGTCTTAAATAAAACTTCCAGTGAATGGTTGTCAGACATGTTGTGCTCTGCTGATTTTATCAAGTGTACTTCAACATCGGTTGACTTGATTTTTTCAGCTAAATTCAATGAAGTTTGATAAGGAACATCTTTATCATTAATGCTATGCAATAAGCGTACAGGACAGTTTATATCTATTGCTTCTCTATTTAAAAGAAGGTTCTTTCTGCCATCTTCGATCAAATTTTTAGTTATTTTGTATGTACAATGCTCTGAAGTGAAATCTATTGCACCTTTAGAATCTAGTTCTTCCTTTTGCTTGCCTGACAATTGCTTGAATATCAAATCTTCAGTAAAATCAGGAGCAGACGATATGCCGATTAATGCTGCAATTTTTTCCGGAAATTGAAGGGCAGTGAGCAGCATCAGCCATCCTCCCATACTTGAACCTATAATTATTTGTTTATCGCTAGTTAATTCACTCATCACTTTAGCACAATTTTTTTGCCAATCACTTATCGTGTAATCAATAAAATCACCACTTGAATAACCGTGACCAAAATAATCAAATAGCACAAGTGCTATATCGTTTTCTTGGCAAAATTTGTAAATAGCAGTTGCTTTAGTTCCATCCATATTAGATGCAAATCCACCGAAAAAAACTACAGAAGCTTTCTTTCCTTGTAGCTTTCGATATGCTATGTGACCATTATTTCCATCATTACAATAATCCATACTACTTTGGCAAAGCAACCGGGTTATCACTCAATTGACGCAAATAACTAACTAGATCTGCAATTTCTTGTGGATTGGAAATACCTGCAAATGCCATACGCGTACCTTTTATATAGGCTTTTGGGTTCTTTAAAAAGGCAAATAGCTCCTCATACCCCCATTTTCCACCTCTTTCAAGCACTGCTTTTGAGTAATTGAATGAGTTGCCAAGATGGGCCTTTTTGTTTCCAACTACGTTCCATAAGTTTGGTCCTACTTTATTCATTCCACCTTTCTCAAAACTATGGCAAGCTATACATTTTTTTGCTGCTGATTTGCCTTTCTCAAAGCTAGCATTCTGCATGAGCGCTCCAATATCCAGCGCCACTTGCTCGATTTTTTGCTGAGATTCATTGCTGCCAGCAGCTACTATCGTTTGGTGTTCGATCTCATATTCTTCCGGACTATACAGCATATCAACTACATTACTAACTATCATAATGATTAGCCCAGAAAGTAAAATCGATGCTGCAATCTTATTAAGCTCCATAGTTAATTTTTATCAATTAATGTTGCTTAAATTATGCAAATATTTTCGCAAATAGCAACCAATTACCTTGAAGCTCGCTAAAGATGAGAGTCTCTACCACTTAAGATAAGCTCCTTCCCGTTCTGCTTAAGCAGTCCGTGGTCCAAGCACATCATCATCTTATATAATACATTCATGTATACTTCCTGCAAACATTGATGCAACAGTTACACCTGTAACTATTCCTGTGGGTAATGCAATGGCTCCTATTCCTGCACCTGCTGCTGTTGCCCACCAGGTTGCAAAGATACCAGGAAGAACAGCATTTGTGATTGCAGCAAGGCCCACTCCAGTTGCTACACTTGCAATTGTTGCAAAAAAAAGGGTGGTATAAATGCCGCCATTACACGTTTCTCTACAATACCTTCTTTCCTTTTTCCTTCGTTAATCTCATTGCGATAGTAACAGCGCAACCCTATAGCTACAAGCGCTAGCAAAGCCGGAAATACAGCACCAACTACTCCACCTATAACCAAAGGTGACAAAGCTGTAAAACTAAGCCCTAATCCTGCAAGCGCTCCTATTACAGCACCCACTCCTACAGTAGCTCCTACAGCTATTCTTGCGCAAAACTGGAGCCCATAAGCCTCATCTATTTTTTCATTCAGACATTAACCATAATTATATTTTCTACCACTCACATAACCTCCTTAATGCTTTATTGAAAAGTATACAGTAGCACTTTTACATCGAACTGTCAAGCTACCAAAAGTATATAATTATTTTCAGAAGAATAAAATAGACTTCTTGCATAACCTAGAAAAGAATGGTTTCATGCAAACTGGTTCCTTTATGACGGCAGTACCCTCTTCTTGTCATCCCAGTGCGTGACACTGGGACGGCTGTGCGCCGTAGAAACACGGGAAGTGTTGAAGCTGTGCAGTAGATGAGGGAGGGCCCTTCGGAGCCGGTTTGCAAGAGCAGGCTTCAAACAGCCATAAGCTGCTTTGGTAAAGAGCTAAGGTAGTGAGCGTTATGGAAAAGGCACAATTATGTGTCATGTATGAAATAGAGAGACGAACGCAAGTGAACCACTGATGAAGTGTCGAAAGCGTAGAGACGACGTCAAAACCAGGGGGTAGTCGTTAACCTGGTACCGGGAGCTTGTTCACTGGGTAGGTGGCGTCCGGCATAAAAGTGGCGTGAATCTATTTTAGGCTATTGCATGGAACTACGGGAACCTGTCGTTTCGATGAAAAGGGAGAAGTCCAAAGAGCTGATCTCTGAGGATGAGAGTACCGATGCGAAAAACAGGGGCGGATTAGCTCGTAGTAGCGAAGAAGTTTCTGTAATGGAAATGGAGCGAAGGGGCTGAGTTATTTAGTTTTAATAACCGAAAGGGAGGAGTGAGTGAATAAAACAAAGTCTTTTGATATACCGAAGCAACTTATTTGGAGAGCTTATAAACAAGTATCGAAAAATAAAGGTGCAGCAGGTGTAGATGAGGTCTCGATAACAAAGTTTGAGGAAAATCTAAAAGACAATCTATACAAACTATGGAATCGGATGTCATCCGGAAGTTATTTTCCAGAGCCTGTAAAAGCTGTAGCAATACCGAAAGATACGGGAGGAGGACAAAGAATTTTAGGTGTTCCTTCAGTGTTCGACAGGATAGGGCAAACGGCTGCTGCTATGTATCTTGAGCCGCTAGTAGAACCAAAATTCCATGAGGATTTATATGGTTATAGACCAAATAAATCAGCACTGGATGCGGTAGATACCGAAGAAAGATTGGCTAAGTGTAAATTGAAGTTATACCAATTCTCATTGTTGGTCAGTCAAATAGGAGACATTGCAGAGTTGTTTAATTGTGGAGATGGCAAGAGAAGTAATAAATTTGCACAAAGCACCCTCAAGCAGAGCAATTGTATCGTATATCTTATTGCGCAAAATGTTCTGTTTTATATATAACCAAAACCTCTCAACTGGATTGAGCTCAGGTGAGTATGGTGGTAGATATATAATCTCAACATTTTTAGGTACCTTTAAATTTTTTGACTTATGCCAACTAGCACAATCCATAACTAAAAAAGCCTCTCTTGTTCCTAAATATTGTGACATTTGCTCAAGAAATATATTCATACAATCAGTGTTAACATTTGGTGCAAGCAAACTAGAATTTTCTCCGTTTTGGGGATTAATTGCACTGTAGAGATAAAAATTTTGCCTACCTAATTTTATTTTAACCTTCGTCCTGGTGCCCTTTTTAAACCACCCATGTCCAACTTTCGAATGTGTGCCAAACCTTGATTCATCAAAGAAAAACAGCTCTTTTTTAGGATACTTGCCAATAATTTCATTGAGATTTTTTTTTGAATTCTTCCTGTCTGTTTTTATCTTGTCCATTATGAACTGGCCTTGGTGTAATATATGAAAATTTCATTCTTTGCATATTACGGTGCACTGTGGACTTACTGACATTCAGACCAAATTTTTCCTGAATCTTTATTCTCATTTCTTTAATAGTAATGTTGGGATTTTCTTCTATCCATACTTCAACTTGCTGTAGTTGAACCTGATTTAATTTAGTTTTTCTACAGACCTGCTGCGAATCAAGCGATAAAAAAAAGGGAAGGAGGGTGAATAAAATCAAGGTTAACTAAAAGGCGTGCTTAAGATTTACAATACCAGCAATAATATTGAACCTCAGGTTATATTTTTTCTGAAAATTGCGATAAACATTCGACATAATTTTAAATATCTTTATCTCTCGGATCTTATTTTCTACTCTCATTCTAAATGATGCTAATCTTCTATTATGCTCTTTCTGCTCTTGAGTTAATGGCTTTTTACGATACTTTTTATATGGAATTATAACATTGCTTTGCAATTTTTGCCAACCTTGATATCCAGAATCGGCATGTTTTATGCTATCAAGTGGTAAATATTTTTCTTGTTTCCTTATGCGAAAATCACTAATTCTACCACGGTATGACTTTGACACTGATAAAATTCTTCCTCCTTCTTCGATAATAATCTCAGTTTTCATAGTGTTGGTTCTTTTTTTTCCTGAATATGATTTCTTCCGTTTTTTACTATCTTCTGGTCTCTGTATTTGCTGTTCTGTAACATCAGCCAAAATCTTCAGTGTTTTTTCTGGCGTCATACTTCTATCTTTTGTGATAGTAACTTTTTTGGCAAGTAATGGCTCTATTTTCTTCAGTAACCTACACACATTTGCGTTGTGCACATTGAACAGGCACCCTAAAAATCTGTGTGTTATGTAAGTGCGATAGTACAAAATTACGCAAAATAACTTATCTTCCAGAGTTGGTAGTTGTGATCTTCTACCATGGCACTTTTTTTGTTTTTCAAGTTTTTCCCACTCAGACCTCACTTTTTCCACCACCTTTTCGAACTCCTCTACAGTTAAACCTGTTATATTACGAAAGTTTCTTGGATGTTTCTTTATGTTATAGTAACTAAAGCTCATTTTTTTACCTTACTCAATCTGCTTATTCTTCTTTTACCTCTCTCACATCATTTTGTCATCACCTTTTGCAGCAGGTCTATAGAAGTAACATCATTTTTTAGAAGGCACCGAGTAAATTTTATAGCAGTAACACAAATATTTGATAATAGACTTCTTTCGAAACTAGGATAAAGCAGTAAAAATAGTAATTTTGAGGTAAGGAGAAATGAAGTATGAAATAGTGAAAGAGCTCGATAAAGAGGAGTTTCGTCGACTAACAGGAGTAAAGAGATCAACGTTTAACAAAATGGTAGGGATTTTATGTGAAGAAAATAAAAAAAAGAAAGCTAAAGGAGGAAGGAAAAATAAGCTAAACGAGGAGAATATGCTGCTCATGGTATTAGAATACTTACGAGAATACCGTACATATTTTCACATAAGTCAAAGTTATGGAGTAAGTGAAAGTACGGCATATAAAACTGTAAAATGGGTAGAGGATACTCTAATACAACACCCAGATTTCGCATTGCCAGGACGAAAAGAACTCCTAAAAAGCGACGTGGAATATGAGATTTTGGTGATTGATGCAACGGAAACACCTGTAGAGAGACCAAAAAAAAGCAGAAAAGATTTTATTCAGGAAAGAAGAAAAAACATACACTAAAAACACAAATAATTGCAGAAAAGAAGAGCAAGAAAATTATTTGTACGTCATTTTCAAACGGGAGAAAGCATGACTTTCGGCTTTTCAAGGAGTCAAAAGTGCATGTATCAGAAGGTATAAAAGTTTTAGCTGATGCTGGCTATAGAGGTTTTCAGAAAATTCACAAAAATGTCGAGTTGCCACACAGAAGGATGAAAAAGAGTCCCTTAATTAAGGAAAAAAAGGTAGAAAATCGGGAGCTAGCAAGCAAAAGAGTAGTAGTTGAGAATGTAATTGGTCTGTTAAAAAGATTTAAAATTATTGCAGACAGATATCGCAATCGGAGAAAACGTTTTGGCTTGAGATTCAATTTAATAGCAGGAATTCACAATTTCGAGCTGTCTATATGAGTTTCGAAAGAGGTCTATTCAATAAATTTGTGTAAGATACTATTTCACATAAGATGTGATAGAAAGCATTTTTTGATTTTAAAGCACTAAACCTTCAGCCAACCTTTTAGCCCTATAGTTTTTGATATGGTTTGGATCAAAAGCCTTCTTTGAACTTAGAACACCAAAAACAATATGGAGTAACTTACGCATCGCAGCTCCCACAATGGCCATATTATGCTTGCCTTTTTCTTTTAATCTCTTGCAAAAAGTCATAATAATAGGATTGTGATTTTTAGCTACTATAGCAGGAAAATACATTGCCTTACGTAGTGTTCGTGAACCCGATTTACTTAATCTGGGCTTGGCATATACAGATGAACCTGACGTTATATTTTGTGGTATAGTTCCTGCATATGCTGCCAATTGCCTGGCATCTCTAAAAGCTTTTATGTCAGAAACTTCAGCTAAAATAGCTATTGCTGATTCTTCTCCTATTCCTGGAATAGTCAGTAGAAGTTGAAAATTTTCCAACAACTCTTTGTGTTGCTTTAATAATTCACGTATGGAGTTTTTTATTGTTTCTATTTTTTGCTCTATGTTCATTGCAAGGTCTTCCCAAGCAGTTGCAACTTCTTTGGGCAGTCTCTCTTTTTTTTCTAAGTGGTTATTTACTAATGTTAACTCATCTTTTAACGCAGCCGAGCAACGATAAAGATGTTTTAATTTTTTCATTTCAGGAGAAGATGGCGTCCAGCGGGAAGGTTCCTGTCTTTGGCAATAATCAGCAATAATTTCTGCATCGATCTGATCATTCTTTTGTCGTACAAGCTTACTCCTTGCATAAGATTTTATGCAATAAGGATTTATCACACTTACAAAATGTCCAGCATTGTGTAGAAATTCAGCCAGAGTTTCACTATAACAACCAGTAGCTTCCATGCAGGCTTTTACTTGTTCTACATTATGTTTTTGTAGAAAGCTCAGTAAACCTTGAAACCCATGATCATCGTTCTTAAAGCTCTTTTTCCTAGATTCACGTTTTCCTTTTTTACTTATAAATAAGAGAAAAACATCAAAGCGATCTTTTGATACATCTATACCAAGAAAGTTGTTGATCATATATAACTCCATACGTTACCATTTAAAGTGAAAAGTAAGGCTTACCTTGTACATACAGAATTAGAACCTTTTAGGTTTTTCTACGATACCGTCCAGCCTATACTTTTGAGGAGGGAACTCTTGTCTTCCCCACAGATTTTATATCTAAGGCATTGCCCAGAGTTTTTCCCTTCTCCATCTAATGTCACAGCTTATAACATTAGATGCTTTTTACAAGATACAAGGCATTGTTGTATCAGTAATAGAAAATAAGCTTAGTAAAAAGGAAAATGAACTAATATCTCTAATGAAAGAACTGCTTAGTCCGTTTTGCAACTCATTTGACAGTAACCTTAAAAAAGCTTGCGATTTACTTGATAATAGTCTTTTAAAGCCTGCAAATATTAACATTAAAGAAACGCTTGATCACCTAAAAAAAATCAGAGAAGACATCAAAAAAGATTTAGATTGGCTACATGCAGAAATTTCAGAAGTTTTAAACAACACTAAAGAATTGACAAAAAAAGCACATTCACTAGATATTGAAGGTACTTTTTCTAGGTTAGAGAATGCTATTAAAATTGCTGAAGATAAGATTGAACGATTTGAACCAAGCCGCTTTGTAGGCTGGCTTCAATCAACTACGCAGTCTAATAATAACGAGTTCCTTAGCATGCTGAAAAAGCTCAAAGAGGATGCAGAAAAGCTTAAAGAGAATGCAGAAAAGGAGAAAACGGAATTGAAAGAACAATTAAAAAAAGTAAACGATGAACTAGAAGAATTAAAAAATAAACAAACTCAATCAAACGAACCTTTAGAGTCCGAAGGTAGTACTACTGCCACTCCTCTTGACAAACAGCGAGATGAAGAGAAAAAAGCAAGAGAAAAAAATAGACTATTAAAATCAAGACAGAGGACGGAAGAGCTAAAGAAAGAAAATGTAAAATTGGAAAAAGAATTACCTGAACAAGAAAAAACAGATGAGTGGAAAGAAAAAATCAATGGCAACCCAAGTGACTTTCTATATTATTTATTAGAATCTATTAAGCTAGAAGAAAAAGGTGATAAAGGAGAAAAGATTGGTGAAGCAACATTACGGAATTTTGATAACAAGATAATAATTCACTGGAAAGATGGCTCTCAAACAACTTGCCATACTAAAAAACAAGGTGATCTTCCTAGTGCAAAAGTTGATTTTGTAGATCAAAATATTCAAGCAGCATTTGCAGTAGCTCGCGCGGGGTAGTTGTTATAGACCACTTAAAAGTAACCTTAAGTGTTAATAATGATAAAGAGAAATTAAGGTTAGACACCTATATAGCTGAAAAATGCAACATATCGCGCAGTAAAGCTCAAAGACTAATACAGAATGAGCAGGTAAAATTACTTGGCACACCGATAATTAATAATGATCACATAGTAAAATCAGGTGAAGAGTATATAGTACATCTCGTTCAACCTGACATATCCACATCAATTGAGCCTAATTATGACATAAAACTTGATATCGTCTATGAAGATGAGGACATTATAGTTCTGAGTAAACAAAGTGGATTAACAGTGCACCCAGGTGCTGGGACAAACAATGATACGCTTTTGAACGCAGTTATCGCTCACCTTAATGTAAGACCAGGAATTGTTCATAGACTCGATAAAGATACTAGTGGGCTAATGGTAATTGCAAAAAATGAAGCAGCCCATAGTTTTTTGTCTGAATTGTTATCGAATCGCAAAATAAAGCGGGAATACTTAGCAGTAGTTTGGGGAACATTATCTTCTCAGCAAGGCACGATAAAAACTAACATTGCTCCCAAACGCGGTAATAAAGAAATGATGTGTGTAACAAAAATCACAGGCAAATTAGCAATCACTCACTATTTAGTGCAAAAAGTTATAGGACAAGTAAGCCTCGTTAAATGCACTTTAGAGACAGGCAGAACACACCAAATTCGAGTCCACATGAGCCACATAGGACATTCCATAGTTGGTGATCAAGTTTACGGAAAAAATAGTAGTAAAAGTGCAAAATATGCTAAAAACTCTAGTTTTATTCGTAATTTCAATAGACAAGCACTACATGCTTATACACTGGGCTTATATCACCCAAAAAGTAAGGGATACATGGAATTTGTCTCTGATTTACCGCAAGATATAAAAACTTTAATTGGTGAGTTTGACAACATATCTTAATAACATTCGTATTAACCTGTCAATATTATCATCCATGTTATCAGGAAGTTAATTAATGAAAGAAAAACTGCTGCACTACCTAGATCTTTCACCTTTTTTGAAAGTATGTGTTGTTCACTGGAAATACGCTCAATTGTCGTTTCAAAAGCAGTGTTAACAATTTCCACAATTAACACCAGGAATAGACTGCTTATCATTACTGCACGTTCTAGATTACTTACATCCAAAACAAACAAAATTGAGACACATACTATAAAAAGCAGTAACTCCTGTCTGAACGCAATTTCTGATATAAAAGCTGATTTTATTCCTTCACAAGAGTATTGAATTGCTTTTATTAGACGAATAATGCCCTTCTTCATTATTATTCACAAAACCCTTTAATCAAAATTTTAACTCATTTGGATTTGCTACACCCTATAGCATTTTTATCATTTGTTCACCCTATTGGTTTTGAAATTAAGATTTACCGCAACTACAATAAGTACTCTTATCATCACATTTTGGTGTTAAGTCAGGATAGAACGTGAGTATAGCATCATTCTTTCTTACAAACACTGATTGATAATCGTCATCTTCCATTTCATATAGACACATTCCATCTTTTCCTAATTCCTTAAACGCCTTAGTTGCAGAAATTATCGGCATGAAGGTTATATGCGTATCCATTTGGGCATTTAACTTTCACTTCCCCATCCTTACCTAAATATTTCATTCCAAATGTATAAACTGGCGGCTTAATATCTGATTTATTGCATAGGGACTTATCATTCCAAATTGCACCTGCCCATTTATCTTCTTGAGCTTCAACATATCTACCTACAAAATGCATACCACCTAGTTTATCGTTTGGCTCACCACAAAAAATATGTCCAAACCCTATAGTTTCTTTTTCACTTTCACTATTTGTAAACCAAATGTTAGCCAGTTCATCTTTAAGTAACTCCAAATCCGCATCTGGCGTAATCACTTATATATTCCTTTCACTACTTCTTGATGCTGCGGACAACTAAGTAAAATTTTGAAATCTTCTTTATCTGGATGTGCTCCCCAATCTCCACAAACTTTCAACACTCCTCTATCGAAGTCAGTTAATTCTGAAACGGTGGCTGGTTGTGAACTGAAAAATGGTTCAAAATTGACTTCAACATTTTCTTCTACATAGCCGGTGTGAAAATAATGATCCTTAATATAAAAAATAAATCCTATTATTGGTATTATTAAACACAAAATTAGTTTAACTGTCTTCGACATAATCACGTTCACAAAAAAGCTAGCCTATAAGAGCATGTCTTCAAACTAAGTAGAAAGGAGTTAAGAAGTGTGTTATAAGATATATTTTAAATGTACCCAAGCGATATAAGTGACAAAGAATGGAAGATGATAGAGCAATATTTTGAACCTAAAAAGACCGGCAGACCAAGAAAACACAGTATTAGAACAATTATTAACGCAATCCGCTATGTGATGAGAACAGGCTGTCAATGGAGACAACTACCTAAGAATTTTCCACCATGGAAAACCGTGTATAGTTGTAATTCGCGTTTAAAAAAAAGTGGAATATGGGAAGAAATTCACGATTTTCTAGTTAAAAAACTAAGAAAGATAATTGGTAAGAATGAAACTCCATCAGTAGGAATAATTGACAGTCAATCAGTAAAAACCACTCAAAAAGGGGATCCAGAGGATATGATGCTGGCAAGAAAGTAAAGGGTAGAAAACGCCACATCGTTGTAGATACTGTAGGTCTTGTAATTGCTGCTGAAGTACACAGTGCAAGCATTCAAGATCGTGATGGTGCACTAAATCTTTTTGTTCAAGCCAAATGCAAAGCTCCAACATTACGTAAGTTTTTTGCTGATCAAGGATATACAGGTAAATTGCAAAACCGCTGTTTATTGGAAACTGGATGTTTATTGACGATTACCAAGAAAGTAGTTGATACAGGATTTCAGGTTATTCCTAAACGTTGGATTGTTGAAAGAACCTTTGCTTGGCTCTCCAATTTTAGACGTATGAGTAAGGATTATGAGCATTCTCCTCTCACTTCAAAAAACAACATCTTTTTCAATATGATCACTATTATGCTTCACAAATTAGCTCATTCTTAAGTTTGAAGACATGCTCTAAGAAATAATTTAAAAAAGTTTTAATCTAATCGTTTTTGCAGAGCAGCAACTCCCGGCATTTCATCGCCACTTAACCAATCTAAAAATGCTCCTCCACCAGTGGAAACATATGTAAAATCCTTATCGGTAAGGCCTGCAG
The DNA here is from genome assembly GCA_019973975.1 of Trichonephila clavata. NCBI lineage: Eukaryota > Metazoa > Arthropoda > Arachnida > Araneae > Nephilidae > Trichonephila > Trichonephila clavata. Next base: position 37,469 of record BMAO01016439.1, on the reverse strand, counting down.
CGCTTATTGCAGATAGACTATCGCCTCCCCCTATTATGCTGGTTAACTTTCCTTTGTGCGTTAAGTCACTTACGATTTTCATTACCCCTATTGTACCACTTGCAAAAGCTGAATGTTCAAAAACACCAATAGGTCCATTCCACAGCAGAGTCTTACTGCTTGCTATTATACTGCTTATTGTACTCAAAGTTTGTGGTCCGATATCCAAAATTATATCACCGTCCAAAATGGACTCAGTTCTTCTTGAAATACTAGTGCTGTAATCAGAGTTTACTGCAACCAGAACGTCTTCTGGCACAACTATTTTGCAATTGTTTTTATTTGCTGTTTCAACAATATTATGTAGAAGGTCGTCAACACCATTTTGAAAGAAAGATTTCCCTATATTTACTTTGCTAAATGACAAAAAATTATTGGCTATTGCACCACCTAGAACTAGGTAATCAACCTTTTCTGTTAGCTTCATAAGCACTTTTATTTTAGTTGATATTTTAGCTCCCCCAACTATCGCAGTAATAGGTTTAGCTTTAAATGATACAGCTTTTTCAAGATACTTTAGCTCATCTTGCAAGCAAAATCCCGCATAAGAAGGTAAAAATTCTGTAATGCGTGAAATAGAAGCGTGAGCTCTGTGAGAGCAAGAAAATGCATCATTTACATATATATCCGCTAGAGATGCTAGTTGTTTGGCAAAATTTGAGTCACTTTGCTCTTCCTCTTTATAAAATCTTAGATTCTCTAGTAATATTATATCTCCTGCATCCATAACACTTACTGCTCTTTGTACTTTTTCACCAACGCAATCGTCAATGAATTTCACTTTTTTATTTAGTAACTGCGATAAAGTGTCAATTACATTTTTTAGCGACAGATTATTGTCTCTGGCCTTTGGGCGTCCGAAATGCGATATAATAATAATCTTTGCACTCGCATTCACTAAATACTGAATAGTAGGCAATGCTCTCAAAATACGAGTGACGTCACGAATTTCTCCATCTTTTATAGGAACATTGAAGTCAACTCTGAGTAAGACGGTTTTATTGTGAAGATCACAATTTTCTATACTAGGTATATTCATTACAAAATTGAAGCTATAAAGTCACTATACAGCAGTTTGATCTAAAGTAAAGTTTTAAGCTTACGAACGTTTAAGGAAATTTGCATCCAGGTGGTGTCAGCTACTTTCATCTGCCACCTGCAAATTGCAATGTTCGTACAGTACGCTACTTGGATGACACCGTTGAAAGAAATGAACCGCCTTTTCAAAATTGTTTTGAATAGAGGAATAACATTCACAAGTAAAATTTCATATTACCATTTTTTAATTTATGTATTATAATAAGCTTAATCTATAAGAAAAACAAAGTTGGAAAAGTTGGAAGAACTAAGCAAAAACTGGGTGATAAGAACGGGAAGATTTTTATCTTCATTGTTTTTTTTACTGTTGATTGCGCTATCAATACGTAGTTTTTTATTCGAGCCATTTCATATACCTTCTGGTTCAATGAAAAGCACCCTACTTGAAGGGGATTACATTTTTACTAGTAAATATTCATACGGTTACAGTAAACACTCCTTTCCATTTTCTCCAAACATTTTTAGCGGCAGGATTTTTTATACCCCTCCAAAGCGTGGCGACATAGTAGTTTTCAAACCCACAAGAAATGACAGCATCAGGTTTGTTAAGCGAGTAATAGGAACACCAGGTGACAAAGTGCAAATGATAGAGGGAGAATTATACCTAAATGATCAGAAAGTAGAGCGAAGGCAAATTGAAAGTTTTTTTGATTATGAGTCAAATCGTAACATACCAAGATATATAGAAACGCTTTTAAGTGGCAAGGAACATGAGATTTTGGTAGATGACATTTCTAATAAGCTATCATATAACACTCCGGTTTATTATGTACCTAACGATCAATTTTTCGTTATGGGAGACAATAGAAATAATTCTTTAGATAGTAGGTTTCCTGAAGTTGGTTTTGTACCAATGGAAAATATCATTGGGCGTGTAAGCATAGTTGGTTTATCATTTAAATTAGGAAAGGTCGATTGGTTACCATTTAATTTCAGGTTACCTGTTGCTTTGAGATTAAATAGGGTATTGCACAAGGTTGTGTAAGCTTTTTCTACCTATCTGTTAATTCACACAACTCTAAAGAAGAATTTTCTAACTCGGCGATAGCGTTGTTAATTTCATTCAAGTCATTGCCTTGTAAAGCGTTTTTTGCGTTTTGTAATAGGTTTTTCAACTTTTGATCAGTGGAAACATTTTCAACTAGATGTATGAGCTTGTTACCGTTAATTTTAGCCTCTGCAAGGGAACGAGCCTTCATATCTTCATCAAAGCTGTTTATTGACTGGTTAACCATATTTTGAACATCAGCTTCACTCAAGCCAAAACTTGAATTTACTTCAACTGTCTGCTCGATTCCAGTAGTTTTTTCTCTTGCAGTAACAGTCAAGATTCCGTCAACGTTAACTATGAATTCTATTTCAACTCTTGCAGAACCTGCAGGCAGTGGCGGTATACCTTTTAGTTCAAACTGCGCTAGAGATTTGTTATCCTCTATCATTTCACGTTCTCCCTGACAAACGTGAATTTTCATTGCTGTTTGCCTATCAACATAAGTTGTAAACTCTTTTATCTCTGAAACTGGTAGTGGCGTATTTCTTGGTATGATTTTTTCAACTATGCCTCCCATAGTTTCTATGCCAAGTGATAAAGGTAGAACATCCAGGAGAATATTCCTATCTTTTGAGCTCGAAGTTAAATCATGAGCCTGCAGAGCTGCCCCAATGGCAACTGCTTTATCTGGATCCACGTCATTTAGTACTTTATTTCCAAAGAGTTTGACTAGTGAATTTTGAACCAATGGTGTTCTAGTTGCACCACCAACTAAAATTACTCCTTTTATATCGTCAATTTTAAGATCTATATCGCTTATAGTACGAGTGACTATATTGATAGTCTTATTGACCAAAGAACTGATTGCCTGCTCGAATTCTTCTCTGGTAATTTCACATTCAAATGGCTTGCCGTTAATGCTGAATTCAAAAATGCCTGAGGTGTTTTTGCTCAGATATTCCTTCACAGTACGCATATTGTAGATTCCAGCGTCACGCGCTTCAGGTTGCAATTTGCAGGTAGTTTGCGCAGCAGGTGGTGTCATTCCAGTGCTTGACACTGGAATCCAGTTCTTACTATACAATTGCCTGGTGTGCTCATTTGCAATTAAATTTTCTGGATCCAAGTAGTCAGGGCACTGGATGACATCTTTCTTAATGGAAATCATACTTACATCACAACGTTCGTACAGTTGCGCGTCAAGCGCTGGAATGATATTTGATACTTTCTCTCTATACTTATCAATCACAATTGAACTCAGCAAATGATCAAAATCATCACCGCCGAGTTTGGTGTCACCACCAACTGCAAGAACTTGAAACACTCCTTGATGCAATTTCAATATCGAAATATCAAATGTTCCACCACCAAGGTCATACACTGCATATATTCCACTGCTATTGTTCTTTTCAATGGAGTAAGAAAGCGCTGCAGCGGTTGGCTCGTTAACGAGGCGAAGAACTTCTATTCCAGCTAATTTTGCCGCATATTTAGTTGCGTTACGTGCTGAATCGTCAAAGTAAGCTGGCACAGTAATCACTGCTTTTTTTACTTCCAGTCCCTTAGACTTTTTTACCCTCTCACATAAAGCTTTTAATATCTCAGCAGAAATCTCAATAGGAGTAAGATACTTTTCCTCTGCGCATTTTATTCTAATAACTTTTTCGCTTTCATGATCTATTTCAAAATTGACGCCTTCTTTATTTAATTCTTCAACACTTTTACCCATTAAACGCTTTATTGAGTAGATTGCATTTTGACCGACGTCACAGCCAGTTTTCAATGTATTATTTTCATACGAAATAACAGAAGGCAGTAGCTCTCTTCCCTGTTTATCTTTAAATATCTCCACATTGCCAGCTTTATTCACCATAGCAATCAAAGAATTGGTGGTGCCAAGGTCTATACCAAAAACTACTTCACTTGAATTTGGTTCAGAAATTTGAATTGGTTGCATTCTTTTTCACCTCCTCAAATGACTTATATAAATATTTCAATCTTAAGACTTGTGTAGCAGCTCTATCAAAATTCTTTACAGCAAAAGTGTTAATTAGGTTTTTAACGCAATCTTTTATTTTTTCATCAATCATCCTACTTGCAAATTGTAGATCATCGCAGTCCAGCAAATACTCTCTTATTTCCATTGATTCACTTAATATTTCAGAATTTAAGTGGTCCTTTTGGCTTTTCACATCAAAAAAATCTAGCAAATGCTCGGCACGTTTTAGCGGTGACTTTAGTATCTGATAAGCTCTGTTAATATTTTCCATGTTTTGGGACTGTCTTTCATTTATATCAGTTTTGCTTAGCTCAATATATTTTTTCTCTAACTCATCAAAGCTGATATTGAAAGCTGGTTCGATTTCAAACAATGTAAAATAGTTGCTAGACATGAAAACTCTCTCCACAACCACACTTTCCTTTTTCATTGGGATTTTTGAAAACAAAACCCGATGAAAATTTTTCTTCTACATAATCCATTTCAGAGCCAAGAATAAACATGACGGACTTTGGATCGATCAACACTTTAACTTTTTGGTCATCACTGCAGTTTTCCTCAATCATCGACTCTAAAGGACGAGTATCATACGCATATTCAATGTCATATTTTAAACCAGAACATCCTTTTTGCTTAATTAGCACTCTTATTCCTATTGCTTCTTCTGATTTCTCAAGGTTAGTATGCTTCTTTTGGTCCAATAAATACTTTATCCTTTCTACTGCTTTCGCAGTTATAGTAATAAGTTTTTTATCTTTCTTTATAGCGTTTACTCCTTGATATTCACTCATGCTTTAGTTCTCAATGTCCACCTTTATTTTGTTTACTTTGATAATCATGAATAGCAGCCTTTATAGCATCTTCAGCAAGCACCGAGCAGTGTATCTTCACTGGCGGCAAAGACAACTCTTCCACTATTTGAGTATTCTTTATCTGTGTTACATCTTCAATAGCTTTTCCTTTTATCATCTCTGTTAACAAGGAACTTGAAGCAATGGCAGAACCACAACCAAAAGTTTTAAATTTTGCATCTTCAATAACACCTTTGTCATTGACCTTTATCTGCAATTTCATTACATCACCGCACGATGGTGCACCAACTAAACCAGTGCCAACATTTGGATCATTTTTATCCAGAGAGCCAACATTTCTTGGATTTTCGTAATGATCTAAAATTTTCTCATTATAACTCATAAAATTACCTGTGAACCGCTATTCTACATTATAACATATTTAGGTTAAAAACTAAAGTAAAATGCACTAGCAAACAGTATATTTTACTCACAAAATATATGGGTTACGAGTGTATTTACTTTACAAATACATGTAGTGCATGTCATTCTCTATATTGTAATTAAAAAGGAGTATTCTCTTGAGTTTATTTGGTAACCTTTATAAAGGCTTGTTAAAAACTTCTTCTCGCTTTAGCAACGGAGTAAAAAGTATTTTCTCTGACAAAAAAAAATTAGATCAGTCGCTTTTAGATGAGCTAGAAGAATTGCTAATTAGCATGGATATTGGTCATAAAACTTCCAAGTTGATTATTGATAGGCTCACAAGCATCAAGTTTGACAAGGAAGTTGAACATAATATTATCTCGCAGCAGTTAATGAACGAAATAGAAGCTATATTGAGCCCAGTTGTACAGCCGTTAATTTTAAATAAAAAACCACATATAATAATGGTATGCGGAGTAAACGGTAATGGTAAAACCACAACTATAGGTAAGCTTGCATATAAATATAAGGAAATGGGAAAATCCGTTATGCTTGTTGCATGCGACACATTTAGAGCTGCTGCTAGTGAACAATTAAACATTTGGGCAGAACGTTCTGATTGCTTGATTGTTACTGGAGAGTACGGTAGCGACTCTGCAAGTGTGGCATATAGAGCTGTAAGTCAAGCTATAAAAGACAACGTTGATGTTGTTCTAATTGACACAGCAGGAAGGCTGCAAAATAATGTGAACCTTATGGAGGAGTTATCAAAAATATATAGAACGATAAAGAAATTGGATGATACTGCCCCTCATGACGTTATTTTAGTTCTTGATGCAACTACCGGCCAAAATGCTTATAGCCAATTAGAAGCATTTAGCAAAATGGTTAATGTTACCGGGCTAATCGTAACAAAGTTAGATGGCACTGCTAAGGGCGGAGTGGTAATTGGACTTGCAGAAGCTTATAAGATAAAGTTACATGCTATAGGAATTGGCGAAAATATAGAGGACTTAAGGGAGTTTACTAGCAAAGAATTTGCTGAAGCGTTATTTAATTGTAATTAAAGACTTCTCTTAATTCCCTTACGTGACCAAGCTTAATTATCTCAATATCATGAGAAGAGTAATTACCATTTTTAGGCATAATTGCTTTTTTGAATCCTAACTTTTGTGCTTCTTTTAGTCTGAGATCAGCATGCGAGACATTCCTAATTTCTCCTGAAAGTGCAACTTCACCACAGATTATTGAAGAAGTTGGCAGCGGTAAATTTACTACACTTGAAATAAGGGAAGCAGCAACAGCAAGATCAGCCGATGGTTCCTGTATTTTGAGTCCCCCTGCAATGTTTAGGTATACCTCTTTATCATGCAAAAACATTTTGCAACGAGCATTTAGCACTGCGATGATCATAGCCAATCTATTAATATCCCACCCAACTACTGCCCTTCTTGGGGTTGCCATATTAGTCCCTGCTATTAATGCTTGCACTTCCATTAAAATTGGTCTTGAACCTTCAATTCCTGCAAATACGGCGCTGCCAACTACTTCTCTGTCATGGGCCATCAGAAACAATGATGATGGGTTATCAACAGGCACAAGTCCTGCTTCAGACATCTCAAAAACACCAATTTCATTTGCAGGGCCAAATCTATTTTTAATAGTACGTAAAATGCGGTATTGATTGCTATTTTCACCTTCAAAATATAATACCGTATCCACCATATGCTCCAAAGTTTTAGGTCCAGCTATTTGTCCATCCTTAGTTATATGACCAACTATTAAAAGAGAAACACCATATTGTTTCGCAAGAATGGTTAATTCATGGGCACAAGTACGAACCTGAGTTACAGTTCCTGGTGCCGATGTAATTCTGCTATCATACATTGTTTGTATAGAGTCAATTACTAAGAATTTAATACTTTTATTTTCCTTTATTGTTGCTACTACATCAGTTAAAGACACTGTAGATAAAAGCTTGATTTTAGGTTCATTTATCTTAAGACGATTTGCTCTGAGGCTCACTTGCTCTAAAGATTCCTCGCCAGATACATAAAGACATTCAAAAGAGGAAAGTTGCACAACATTAGCTGCAATTCTAAGCAAAAGGGTGGATTTCCCAATTCCAGGTTCGCCACCAATTAAAATGCTAGCACCTTGAACGATACCCCCACCAAAAACTCTATCTAATTCTTCTATTCCTGTTAAAAAACGACTTGGAGTGATAATTTCGCTACCCGATAACGTCTTTATTAAAATTGGCGCAGATATACTTCTTTTGCCCGTTTTTACTGCTATTTCCTCAACAACTGTATCCCAATTGTCACATGCAATACACTTCCCTACCCACCTACCAGTGCTGTGACCACAGGATTGACATACATATACAGTTTTCATCAAAGCCAAAATTATTTTGTTGTAATTGTAATAAAAATTAGCTGAATATGCGAAGTAAATCTAAACACTGAGTCTCACAAACGTTTTGGTGCGAAGATAATTGTCATAAGTTGTGCCATTTAAATTCATGCACAATGATTGCACGAACGCTTCCCTCCAGGATCCAAGTAGCTCCTTCTCCCGTCATTCCAGTAGCATCCTTTTTTTGTCATCCCAGTGCCCAGACACTGGTTCACTCTATAATAGCAGTGCTCTTTTTTTTGTCATCCGAGTAGCCCCTTTCTTGTCATCCGAGTAGCCCCTTTTTTGTCATCCCAGTGCCCAGACACTGGGATCCAGCTTCTTTTTTTCTAGATTCCAGACTGGAATGACACCTCTCTTGGGCTCTTTTAGCCATGTCATCCCAGTGCGTGACACTGGGATCTAGTCTTTATTATGCAGCCACTTATTTAAAGTGAAGTTTTCTGGATCCCAGTGTCAAGCACTGGAATGACAAGAAGAGGGTACTTGGATAAGAGGCATTGCCCTTCTGGTAGGCCCAAATCACAATGTTCGTACAGTTATGCGCGGTATCTTAGCATAAGACCTGCTGCGAATCAAGCGATAAAAGAAAGGGAAGGAGGGTGAATAAAATCAAGGTTAACTAAAAGGCGTGCTTAAGATTTACAATACCAGCAATAATATTGAACCTCAGGTTATATTTTTTCTGAAAATTGCGATAAACATTCGACATAATTTTAAATATCTTTATCTCTCGGATCTTATTTTCTACTCTCATTCTAAATGATGCTAATCTTCTATTATGCTCTTTCTGCTCTTGAGTTAATGGCTTTTTACGATACTTTTTATATGGAATTATAACATTGCTTTGCAATTTTTGCCAACCTTGATATCCAGAATCGGCATGTTTTATGCTATCAAGTGGTAAATATTTTTCTTGTTTCCTTATGCGAAAATCACTAATTCTACCACGGTATGACTTTGACACTGATAAAATTCTTCCTCCTTCTTCGATAATAATCTCAGTTTTCATAGTGTTGGTTCTTTTTTTTCCTGAATATGATTTCTTCCGTTTTTTACTATCTTCTGGTCTCTGTATTTGCTGTTCTGTAACATCAGCCAAAATCTTCAGTGTTTTTTCTGGCGTCATACTTCTATCTTTTGTGATAGTAACTTTTTTGGCAAGTAATGGCTCTATTTTCTTCAGTAACCTACACACATTTGCGTTGTGCACATTGAACAGGCACCCTAAAAATCTGTGTGTTATGTAAGTGCGATAGTACAAAATTACGCAAAATAACTTATCTTCCAGAGTTGGTAGTTGTGATCTTCTACCATGGCACTTTTTTTGTTTTTCAAGTTTTTCCCACTCAGACTTCACTTTTTCCACCACCTTTTCGAACTCCTCTACAGTTAAACCTGTTATATTACGAAAGTTTCTTGGATGTTTCTTTATGTTATAGTAACTAAAGCTCATTTTTTTACCTTACTCAATCTGCTTATTCTTCTTTTACCTCTCTCACATCATTTTGTCATCACCTTTTGCAGCAGGTCTAAGAGCATGTCTTCAAACTAACTAGAAAGGAGTTAAGAAGTGTGTTATAAGATATATTTTAAATGTACCCAAGCGATATAAGTGACAAAGAATGGAAGATGATAGAGCAATATTTTGAACCTAAAAAGACCGGCAGACCAAGAAAACACAGTATTAGAACAATTATTAACGCAATCCGCTATGTGATGAGAACAGGCTGTCAATGGAGACAACTACCTAAGAATTTTCCACCATGGAAAACCGTGTATAGTTGTAATTCGCGTTTAAAAAAAAGTGGAATATGGGAAGAAATTCACGATTTTCTAGTTAAAAAACTAAGAAAGATAATTGGTAATACCAATTCCCACTGCACAACAAACGGATAGATAATAATAAAAAAAAAGCCATACTGAAGTAAGTAAAATAGCGAGGTTTAAATGGCATTAAGATCAAAATTATTGGATGAAAAAGTAGTAGAATCAGCAAAAGAAATGCTGAAGAAAGTAAGGAATAATGCATATAGACCTGCTGCAAAAGGTGATGACAAAATGATGTGAGAGAGGTAAAAGAAGAATAAGCAGATTGAGTAAGGTAAAAAAATGAGCTTTAGTTACTATAACATAAAGAAACATCCAAGAAACTTTCGTAATATAACAGGTTTAACTGTAGAGGAGTTCGAAAAGGTGGTGGAAAAAGTGAGGTCTGAGTGGGAAAAACTTGAAAAACAAAAAAAGTGCCATGGTAGAAGATCACAACTACCAACTCTGGAAGATAAGTTATTTTGCGTAATTTTGTACTATCGCACTTACATAACACACAGATTTTTAGGGTGCCTGTTCAATGTGCACAACGCAAATGTGTGTAGGTTACTGAAGAAAATAGAGCCATTACTTGCCAAAAAAGTTACTATCACAAAAGATAGAAGTATGACGCCAGAAAAAACACTGAAGATTTTGGCTGATGTTACAGAACAGCAAATACAGAGACCAGAAGATAGTAAAAAACGGAAGAAATCATATTCAGGAAAAAAAAGAACCAACACTATGAAAACTGAGATTATTATCGAAGAAGGAGGAAGAATTTTATCAGTGTCAAAGTCATACCGTGGTAGAATTAGTGATTTTCGCATAAGGAAACAAGAAAAATATTTACCACTTGATAGCATAAAACATGCCGATTCTGGATATCAAGGTTGGCAAAAATTGCAAAGCAATGTTATAATTCCATATAAAAAGTATCGTAAAAAGCCATTAACTCAAGAGCAGAAAGAGCATAATAGAAGATTAGCATCATTTAGAATGAGAGTAGAAAATAAGATCCGAGAGATAAAGATATTTAAAATTATGTCGAATGTTTATCGCAATTTTCAGAAAAAATATAACCTGAGGTTCAATATTATTGCTGGTATTGTAAATCTTAAGCACGCCTTTTAGTTAACCTTGATTTTATTCACCCTCCTTCCCTTTTTTTTATCGCTTGATTCGCAGCAGGTCTTATGTTTCAAAAAAACTAAATGCTGTAATTGCAGCAAAAAAGTACAGTATAACGGCTGTAGCAAAAATATATTGCATTTCAAGAAGCGCACTAACTTCGTGGGTAAAACTCTTGAAATTTGGCAGAGAAGAAAAACTGTTTGCTCCTCCACAACGACGTAGAAAAACTAAATTAAATCAGGTTCAACTACAGCAAGTTGAAGTATGGATAGAAGAAAATCCCAACATTACTATTAAAGAAATGAGAATAAAGATTCAGGAAAAATTTGGTCTGAATGTCAGTAAGTCCACAGTGCACCGTAATATGCAAAGAATGAAATTTTCATATATTACACCAAGGCCAGTTCATAATGGACAAGATAAAAACAGACAGGAAGAATTCAAAAAAAAATCTCAATGAAATTATTGGCAAGTATCCTAAAAAAGAGCTGTTTTTCTTTGATGAATCAAGGTTTGGCACACATTCGAAAGTTGGACATGGGTGGTTTAAAAAGGGCACCAGGACGAAGGTTAAAATAAAATTAGGTAGGCAAAATTTTTATCTCTACAGTGCAATTAATCCCCAAAACGGAGAAAATTCTAGTTTGCTTGCACCAAATGTTAACACTGATTGTATGAATATATTTCTTGAGCAAATGTCACAATATTTAGGAACAAGAGAGGCTTTTTTAGTTATGGATTGTGCTAGTTGGCATAAGTCAAAAAATTTAAAGGTACCTAAAAATGTTGAGATTATATATCTACCACCATACTCACCTGAGCTCAATCCAGTTGAGAGGTTTTGGTTATATATAAAACAGAACATTTTGCGCAATAAGATATACGATACAATTGCTCTGCTTGAGGGTGCTTTGTGCAAATTTATTACTTCTCTTGCCATCTCCACAATTAAACAACTCTGCAATGTCTCCTATTTGACTGACCAACAATGAGAATTGGTATAAGAATGAAACTCCATCAGTAGGAATAATTGACAGTCAATCAGTAAAAACCACTCAAAAAGGGGATCCAGAGGATATGATGCTGGCAAGAAAGTAAAGGGTAGAAAACGCCACATCGTTGTAGATACTGTAGGTCTTGTAATTGCTGCTGAAGTACACAGTGCAAGCATTCAAGATCGTGATGGTGCACTAAATCTTTTTGTTCAAGCCAAATGCAAAGCTCCAACATTACGTAAGTTTTTTGCTGATCAAGGATATACAGGTAAATTGCAAAACCGCTGTTTATTGGAAACTGGATGTTTATTGACGATTACCAAGAAAGTAGTTGATACAGGATTTCAGGTTATTCCTAAACGTTGGATTGTTGAAAGAACCTTTGCTTGGCTCTCCAATTTTAGACGTATGAGTAAGGATTATGAGCATTAGACTTCTTTCGAAACTAGGATAAAGCAGTAAAAATAGTAATTTTGAGGTAAGGAGAAATGAAGTATGAAATAGTGAAAGAGCTCGATAAAGAGGAGTTTCGTCGACTAACAGGAGTAAAGAGATCAACGTTTAACAAAATGGTAGGGATTTTATGTGAAGAAAATAAAAAAAAGAAAGCTAAAGGAGGAAGGAAAAATAAGCTAAACGAGGAGAATATGCTGCTCATGGTATTAGAATACTTACGAGAATACCGTACATATTTTCACATAAGTCAAAGTTATGGAGTAAGTGAAAGTACGGCATATAAAACTGTAAAATGGGTAGAGGATACTCTAATACAACACCCAGATTTCGCATTGCCAGGACGAAAAGAACTCCTAAAAAGCGACGTGGAATATGAGATTTTGGTGATTGATGCAACGGAAACACCTGTAGAGAGACCAAAAAAAAGCAGAAAAGATTTTATTCAGGAAAGAAGAAAAAACATACACTAAAAACACAAATAATTGCAGAAAAGAAGAGCAAGAAAATTATTTGTACGTCATTTTCAAACGGAAGAAAGCATGACTTTCGGCTTTTCAAGGAGTCAAAAGTGCATGTATCAGAAGGTATAAAAGTTTTAGCCGATGCTGGCTATAGAGGTTTTCAGAAAATTCACAAAAATGTCGAGTTGCCACACAGAAGGATGAAAAAGAGTCCCTTAATTAAGGAAAAAAAGGTAGAAAATCGGGAGCTAGCAAGCAAAAGAGTAGTAGTTGAGAATGTAATTGGTCTGTTAAAAAGATTTAAAATTATTGCAGACAGATATCGCAATCGGAGAAAACGTTTTGGCTTGAGATTCAATTTAATAGCAGGAATTCACAATTTCGAGCTGTCTATATGAGTTTCGAAAGAGGTCTATTCTCCTCTCACTTCAAAAAACAACATCTTTTTCAATATGATCACTATTATGCTTCACAAATTAGCTCATTCTTAAGTTTGAAGACATGCTCTAAGGAAAGTTCATGGGAAATAAGAGATTAGCTATGCAAATTAGCTGTAGCTATGAGCCTAACCGGTTGGCAGAAAAGTATTTGTTAGATGCTTATGAAAGAGCGGCATCAAAGCAAGTAAGTCAAAAAAACTTAAAACATAAAAATGGGATTCAAGGAGGATCAAATGGTAACAGTGAGTTTATATGCAAGAGTTTCTTCAGGGAAACAAGCACAGGAAAACACAATAGCAAGTCAAGTTGCAGCTTTAGAGAGGCAAATTAGTGTGGATGGGTATGAATTATTGAGAGAGTATAAATTTATTGATAACGGCTACAGTGGATCTAACTTAGTCCGTCCTAATCTAGAAAAATTACGTGATAGAGTAGCAGAAGGTAAAATTGATAAAATTTACATTCATTCTCCTGATCGTTTATCTAGAAAATATGCATATCAAATGATATTACTTGAAGAATTTCAGAAAGCAGGAGCAGAAGCGGTTTTTTTAAATTATGAGATTAACGATAACCCAGAATCTCAATTGCTGTTACAAATGCAAGGTATGATAGCAGAATATGAACGTGCGAAAATTATGGAACGAAGTCGTCGAGGAAAGATTTATGCGGCTAATAAAGGTTGTGTAAGCGTAATGGGAGGAGCTCCTTATGGTTATCGTTATATAGATAAATGTACGGGAGTAGGACAAGCTTTATTTGAAATTAACGAAGAAGAAGCTGATGTTGTTCGCAAAGTATTTTTGTGGGTGGGAAGAGAAAGGGCAAGTATTGGGGAAGTGTGTCGTCGGCTAAATACTATGTCTATTATAACACGAACAGGAAAAAAGTGCTGGGATAGAAGTGTAATTTGGGGTATGTTGAAAAACCCTGCTTACAAAGGACAAGCAGCTTTTGGTAAAACAAAAGTAGGTGTAAAGTTACAACATATAAGACCACAAAGGCATTCTTGTGAACAGCCGAAAGATAATTACTCTATTTATCCTGTTGAAAAAGCAAATTGGATTTACGTTAAAGTGCCAAATATAGTGAACGAAGATGTATTTGATATAGTTCAAGAACAACTAGCTGAAAATAGAAAAATAGCCAGGACAAGAGAAAGAGGAGCGAAGTATTTACTACAAGGTTTAATTGTATGCAAGTGTTGTCGTTACGCATATTACGGAAGTCCTGTAAGAAATAAACGAGGAGAAAAAGTTGATCATTACGCATATTATCGTTGTATTGGTAGGGATTCTTACCGTTTTGGAGGTAACAAAATTTGTGATAATAAACACATTCGTACAGATGCATTAGAAACAGCTGTGTGGGAAGAAGTTAAGCACTTATTGAAAAATCCAAATAGAATTTTAGAAGAATACAAACGTAAACTTTCAGAGTTTAAAAGATCATCGTGGGATAAAAAAAGCGATTTACTAGAAAAACAAGAAAATAAATTACAACGAGGTATTGCTAGACTTATTGATAGTTATGCTCAAGAATATATTAGTCAAGAAGAATTTGAACCACGAGTCAAAGCAATGAAACAAAGCTTAAAAGCGATTGAAGAGGAGAAAAAAAGGATATTCGATCAAAAGAAATTAAAACAGGAATTGACTCTGGTTGTCACCAATTTAGAAGACTTTTCTTCCAATATTACATCAAACCTTGATAACGCAGACTGGATAACTAAACGTGATATTATCAGAACATTAGTCAAAAGAATTGAAATTAACCTTGAGAACGTAAACGTAGTGTTTCGCGTAAAAGAGCTACCAGACTCTTCTGGACATAATGGAGAAGAAAAGAAAAATTTGCAACATTGTTGGGGGAGTAGTAAGTCCTGTATTAGCAAATATATACTTACATTATGTGTTGGATTTATGGATAGAAAAGAAATTTAAACCAAGATCCAGAGGATATATACAACTAATAAGGTTTTGCGACGATTTTGTGGTTTGTTGCGAAAGTAAGGTAGACGCGGAAGAATTTCTGGAATTACTGAAACAAAGGCTAAATAAATTTGGGTTGGAAGTATCTGAAAACAAGACCAGAGTAGTAAAGTTTGGCAAGAGGGAGTGGCAACAAGCGATAAGAGAGAAACGAAGGACGGAAAGTTTCAATTTTCTGGGGTTTACGCACTATGGTGCAAAAAGTCGTCGTGGTAGATTAATGATGGGACATAAAACCTCAAAGTTAAATCTAGCCAGAAAACTAAAAGAAATCAAGGAGTGGTTGAAAATAGTCCGCGGAAGTATTCGACTTAAAGATTGGTGGCAAGTACTGAAGGCTAAATTAACAGGACACTATAAC
The DNA here is from genome assembly GCA_019973975.1 of Trichonephila clavata. Taxonomy (NCBI): domain Eukaryota; kingdom Metazoa; phylum Arthropoda; class Arachnida; order Araneae; family Nephilidae; genus Trichonephila; species Trichonephila clavata. The sequence goes on along the minus strand of BMAO01016439.1, from coordinate 22,057 downwards.
TACTTTGGTATTAGCGGAAATTATTGGTGTTTGAAACAATTTTACACATCAGTAAGAAAGCTAGCATTTAAATGGATAAATCGGCGTAGTCAGAAAAAGAGTATGACCTGGGAACAGTTTGTACACTACGTAGAAGTAAATCCATTACCAAAGCCAAAAATACGTTTTTCTGTATATGCATAAGAGGGACGACTGTGAAAACTAATATTGATGAGCCGTGTGCGGGAAATCTGCAAGCACGGTTCTTTAGGGGGAGTTGTAGTAATAAAACTCAAACGAGAGGAGTAAAGCTACAGCTTCTACCGAACGAGCAAAGGCACCCTACTAGTAGAAATCTTTTAACAAAAGGGAGGTAAAGGTAAAAATGACAAAAATACCAATAAAATTACAAGACCTGAGAGCATGTCTTCAAACTTAAGAATGAGCTAATTTGTGAAGCATAATAGTGATCATATTAAAAAAGATGTTGTTTTTTGAAGTGAGAGGAGAATGCTCATAATCCTTACTCATACGTCTAAAATTGGAGAGCCAAGCAAAGGTTCTTTCAACAATCCAACGTTTAGGAATAACCTGAAATCCTGTATCAACTACTTTCTTGGTAATCGTCAATAAACATCCAGTTTCCAATAAACAGCGGTTTTGCAATTTACCTGTATATCCTTGATCAGCAAAAAACTTACGTAATGTTGGAGCTTTGCATTTGGCTTGAACAAAAAGATTTAGTGCACCATCACGATCTTGAATGCTTGCACTGTGTACTTCAGCAGCAATTACAAGACCTACAGTATCTACAACGATGTGGCGTTTTCTACCCTTTACTTTCTTGCCAGCATCATATCCTCTGGATCCCCTTTTTGAGTGGTTTTTACTGATTGACTGTCAATTATTCCTACTGATGGAGTTTCATTCTTACCAATTATCTTTCTTAGTTTTTTAACTAGAAAATCGTGAATTTCTTCCCATATTCCACTTTTTTTTAAACGCGAATTACAACTATACACGGTTTTCCATGGTGGAAAATTCTTAGGTAGTTGTCTCCATTGACAGCCTGTTCTCATCACATAGCGGATTGCGTTAATAATTGTTCTAATACTGTGTTTTCTTGGTCTGCCGGTCTTTTTAGGTTCAAAATATTGCTCTATCATCTTCCATTCTTTGTCACTTATATCGCTTGGGTACATTTAAAATATATCTTATAACACACTTCTTAACTCCTTTCTAGTTAGTTTGAAGACATGCTCTGAGAAGGAAGATATATACCAAAGCGAAAGCAGAACCGGAATGGCGATTCTGGGGAATCTATGTTCATGTTTGTAAAATGGAGACACTGGAGGAAGCTTACAAGCTAACGAAGAGGAGTAATGGGGCACCAGGAATTGACGGGGTGACATTCGAATCGATAGAGGCAGAAGGCATAAGAAAATATCTTCAACAAATAAGACATGAACTAATAACCAAAACCTATAGCCCAAATAGGAACCGGAGAAAGGAAATACCAAAAGTTGGGGGAAAACTCAGAACGTTGAACATACCCTGCATCCGGGATAGAATAGTGCAAAGTGCACTAAAGCTAATAATTGAACCGATATTCGAATCTGACTTTCAGGACGGATCATATGGATATAGACCAAAGAGAAAAGCGCATGAAGCAATAAACAGAGTAGCGAAAGCAGCAATCAAAGGCAACACAAAATGTATTGACATAGATCTGAAATCCTACTTTGATAATGTGCGACATCATATTCTTATGGAAAAGATTTCCAAAAGAGTAAATGATAAAGAAATCATGCACTTGATCAAGCTAATCCTCAAAGTAGGAGGGAAACGAGGAATAGCACAAGGATCACCGATTTCGCCGTTATTAAGCAATATATACCTAAATGAGGTAGATAAAATGCTAGAGAAAGCAAAAGAGGTGACCAAAGAGGGGAAATATCAACATATAGAATACGCCAGATGGGCAGACGATTTAGTAATACTGATAGATAGACACCCGAAATGGGAATGGCTAGAAAAATCAGTATACAAAAGGTTACAAGAAGAATTAGCAAAACTAAAAGTAGAAGTAAATGAAGAAAAGACAAAAGTGATCAATCTAAAAGAAAGAGAGACCTTCAGTTTTCTAGGATTTGATTTTCGAGAGAAAATTACAAAACAAGGAAAGTGGAGGGTACAAACAACACCGCAGATGAAAGCACGGACAAACTTACTTCAAAAATTGAAGGAGGTATTTCGCGATCATAAATCGCAACCAATATGGAAAGTGATAAATATCATTAATCCAATATTGAGAGGGTGGACAAACTACTTTAGGATAGGAAACTCAGGTCGAAGCTTTAATTACGTAAAACGATGGGTAGAGAAGAGAGTAAGACGCAACTTAATGAAAGCTAGAAAAGCAAAAGGATTTGGCTGGGAGAGGTGGAGTAGTGAATGGATATACAAAACACTAAGTCTATATAAAGACTATAGATTAAGATATTACGTTCCGAAAGCAGCCCTAGCACAATATGTTATAAACTTTGGTAAAGAATCTGCTAGGAAAGCGTAGTGCGGGAAAACTGCATGCTGCGTTTGACGAGGCGGGAGCTGGAAACGTGAATATGGGAATTTTTGGATTGAGGCCCAACATGAAAATAATGGATAAGCTACCAAGCCCTAAAGAGGCGCGCCAGTTCTCGACCCTACCACTGCGTAATATTTTTGATGCTGGTGATAATGGTAGTGAAAATGACAATAATGCAATGCTCTTTTCCAGACCAGTATGGAAATAGAAGACCTAAGAGCATGTCTTCAAACTAACTAGAAAGGAGTTAAGAAGTGTGTTATAAGATATATTTTAAATGTACCCAAGCGATATAAGTGACAAAGAATGGAAGATGATAGAGCAATATTTTGAACCTAAAAAGACCGGCAGACCAAGAAAACACAGTATTAGAACAATTATTAACGCAATCCGCTATGTGATGAGAACAGGCTGTCAATGGAGACAACTACCTAAGAATTTTCCACCATGGAAAACCGTGTATAGTTGTAATTCGCGTTTAAAAAAAAGTGGAATATGGGAAGAAATTCACGATTTTCTAGTTAAAAAACTAAGAAAGATAATTGGTAAGAATGAAACTCCATCAGTAGGAATAATTGACAGTCAATCAGTAAAAACCACTCAAAAAGGGGATCCAGAGGATATGATGCTGGCAAGAAAGTAAAGGGTAGAAAACGCCACATCGTTGTAGATACTGTAGGTCTTGTAATTGCTGCTGAAGTACACAGTGCAAGCATTCAAGATCGTGATGGTGCACTAAATCTTTTTGTTCAAGCCAAATGCAAAGCTCCAACATTACGTAAGTTTTTTGCTGATCAAGGATATACAGGTAAATTGCAAAACCGCTGTTTATTGGAAACTGGATGTTTATTGACGATTACCAAGAAAGTAGTTGATACAGGATTTCAGGTTATTCCTAAACGTTGGATTGTTGAAAGAACCTTTGCTTGGCTCTCCAATTTTAGACGTATGAGTAAGGATTATGAGCATTCTCCTCTCACTTCAAAAAACAACATCTTTTTCAATATGATCACTATTATGCTTCACAAATTAGCTCATTCTTAAGTTTGAAGACATGCTCTAAGGAATGCAGATATTTTCTTGGTGTTATACTTAAGAGTCAAAGTTTCAGATATTGCGAATAAATTACGAAACACTATAAAAAACAGGCCAGCAACAAATGATAAATGCAAACCAGATATGGCAAACAAATGTGCTATACCTGAATCTCTTATCGCATCCATAGTTTTTTGGTCTATTCCGTCCTTTTTGCCGATTAGTAATGCAGAAATTATGTCCGCGTGAGGTTTTTTGATATTTTGCTGCAGGTTTTCATAAATGTATTGACGGAAAGATTCTATATACTCTTGAAATTTCCTTGCTTCAGCCCTTTTGTGCAGGGCTATTTTGCTTGTTGCAAAGCCTGTTGCACTTATTTTCTGGTAATATGCTATTCTTGCAAAATCGTATGCATACTCCGAAGGTGCAATCTTTAGAGGGAAGATACAAGGTGCAATCTTTAGAGGGAAGATACAAGAGTTTTGCTGATAATTTCACTTGATCACCTATTTTAATGCCTTCTTCCACTTTGGTTCTAACTGATATTCTGATGTTATCTAGAGCTCTATCCGGTGTCATTCCAGCGCGTAACGCTGGAATCCATATCTTTTTTTTCTGGATCCCAGTATCAAGTACTGGGATGACAAAAGGGGGCACTGGGATGACAGAAGAGGGCACTGGGATGACAGAAGAGGATTTTGAGATAGTAGAGACAGAAAGCAGAAATTGTTTGTATGAGCCCCTGTCATTAATGTCCTTCACTGTGGCAACGATATCTTTTACATATCTCTCTTTATCAAGAATTTGAGTATCAACTAAAGCTGTTCTTAATTTACTAGCTGTAAATCCTATGAGCACTGCAATTAAAGCGATACATAATATCGCGTACCTTTTATACAATATTGCAATCAAAATTAGTGTGGGTAAAAGCAAAAGAAAAATAGATATGTAGCTTGGTTCAAAACTTAGAGAAAAATAGGTTAAAATCCCTACACACTGACACACAGGAAACCATAGTATCAAGTTATATTTTTCATTATGACGTATATAACTAACTATTATGTCGAGAAAAGTTACAACCATGGGGTGATTTTGTTCTTTTATTTTCTATTATTGTATATATAATAACTAAATAAAAACAACGACGCGGGATGGAGCAGCTCGGTAGCTCGTCAGGCTCATAACCTGAAGGTCGTAGGTTCAAATCCTACTCCCGCAACCATTTTCCAATTGTTGTAGTTTCAGGTAAACCAAAACTTACTTGACAAACTTCGCCAGTCCCCTTATCATGAAACTGAAGCTATTTATTTATCTTCGCAATCTGTGCAGGTTAATGACAAAAAACTTAGGGTATTTGGCGTCTCATGTTTAATTTTTCGCACTACGTGCATCGCATGTCTTTAAAAATTTTTAGGTTTTTACCTATATAAGCCGAAACGCGCTTACAAAGCGTTTAAGACAGCAAAAAACGTCAAATTGACAAGGGAGAATTTGAATGCTAGCTACTACGGGGTTTCTTTGCCTTTTTTCCTGCTTAGTAAATTTCTTAAACACTTGCGGTGTAGGTTAGTTGCAAGTTAAAAGCAGCTAAATCGCTCTTAATCAAGCGTTTTAGAATAAAAAAAACGCCGATATTTTAGTACATAGTAAATAGCCAACCACCACGGGGCTTCTTTTGCCTTTTTTTTTATTTGGTAAATTTCTTAATGTTTATAGCTAAAGTAACTTAGGTTCACCGACAATCGTCATCCCGCTGCTTGTTAGCGGGATCTATAGACCTGCTGCAAAAGGTGATGACAAAATGATGTGAGAGAGGTAAAAGAAGAATAAGCAGATTGAGTAAGGTAAAAAAATGAGCTTTAGTTACTATAACATAAAGAAACATCCAAGAAACTTTCGTAATATAACAGGTTTAACTGTAGAGGAGTTCGAAAAGGTGGTGGAAAAAGTGAGGTCTGAGTGGGAAAAACTTGAAAAACAAAAAAAGTGCCATGGTAGAAGATCACAACTACCAACTCTGGAAGATAAGTTATTTTGCGTAATTTTGTACTATCGCACTTACATAACACACAGATTTTTAGGGTGCCTGTTCAATGTGCACAACGCAAATGTGTGTAGGTTACTGAAGAAAATAGAGCCATTACTTGCCAAAAAAGTTACTATCACAAAAGATAGAAGTATGACGCCAGAAAAAACACTGAAGATTTTGGCTGATGTTACAGAACAGCAAATACAGAGACCAGAAGATAGTAAAAAACGGAAGAAATCATATTCAGGAAAAAAAAGAACCAACACTATGAAAACTGAGATTATTATCGAAGAAGGAGGAAGAATTTTATCAGTGTCAAAGTCATACCGTGGTAGAATTAGTGATTTTCGCATAAGGAAACAAGAAAAATATTTACCACTTGATAGCATAAAACATGCCGATTCTGGATATCAAGGTTGGCAAAAATTGCAAAGCAATGTTATAATTCCATATAAAAAGTATCGTAAAAAGCCATTAACTCAAGAGCAGAAAGAGCATAATAGAAGATTAGCATCATTTAGAATGAGAGTAGAAAATAAGATCCGAGAGATAAAGATATTTAAAATTATGTCGAATGTTTATCGCAATTTTCAGAAAAAATATAACCTGAGGTTCAATATTATTGCTGGTATTGTAAATCTTAAGCACGCCTTTTAGTTAACCTTGATTTTATTCACCCTCCTTCCCTTTTTTTTATCGCTTGATTCGCAGCAGGTCTATAGATCCCGCTAACACGTAGCGGGATGACGAATTGCTTAACCGTCATTCCGCCGCAGACCGTCATACCGCGATTCATTCGCGGTATCTCATCCGCTAACACGCAGCGGGATACTTGACCTTTACAGGGATGACGGTTGTCGTTTAGTTACAAACATTAGACCTCTTTCGAAACTCATATAGACAGCTCGAAATTGTGAATTCCTGCTATTAAATTGAATCTCAAGCCAAAACGTTTTCTCCGATTGCGATATCTGTCTGCAATAATTTTAAATCTTTTTAACAGACCAATTACATTCTCAACTACTACTCTTTTGCTTGCTAGCTCCCGATTTTCTACCTTTTTTTCCTTAATTAAGGGACTCTTTTTCATCCTTCTGTGTGGCAACTCGACATTTTTGTGAATTTTCTGAAAACCTCTATAGCCAGCATCGGCTAAAACTTTTATACCTTCTGATACATGCACTTTTGACTCCTTGAAAAGCCGAAAGTCATGCTTTCTCCCGTTTGAAAATAGACTTCTTTCGAAACTAGGATAAAGCAGTAAAAATAGTAATTTTGAGGTAAGGAGAAATGAAGTATGAAATAGTGAAAGAGCTCGATAAAGAGGAGTTTCGTCGACTAACAGGAGTAAAGAGATCAACGTTTAACAAAATGGTAGGGATTTTATGTGAAGAAAATAAAAAAAAGAAAGCTAAAGGAGGAAGGAAAAATAAGCTAAACGAGGAGAATATGCTGCTCATGGTATTAGAATACTTACGAGAATACCGTACATATTTTCACATAAGTCAAAGTTATGGAGTAAGTGAAAGTACGGCATATAAAACTGTAAAATGGGTAGAGGATACTCTAATACAACACCCAGATTTCGCATTGCCAGGACGAAAAGAACTCCTAAAAAGCGACGTGGAATATGAGATTTTGGTGATTGATGCAACGGAAACACCTGTAGAGAGACCAAAAAAAAGCAGAAAAGATTTTATTCAGGAAAGAAGAAAAAACATACACTAAAAACACAAATAATTGCAGAAAAGAAGAGCAAGAAAATTATTTGTACGTCATTTTCAAACGGGAGAAAGCATGACTTTCGGCTTTTCAAGGAGTCAAAAGTGCATGTATCAGAAGGTATAAAAGTTTTAGCTGATGCTGGCTATAGAGGTTTTCAGAAAATTCACAAAAATGTCGAGTTGCCACACAGAAGGATGAAAAAGAGTCCCTTAATTAAGGAAAAAAAGGTAGAAAATCGGGAGCTAGCAAGCAAAAGAGTAGTAGTTGAGAATGTAATTGGTCTGTTAAAAAGATTTAAAATTATTGCAGACAGATATCGCAATCGGAGAAAACGTTTTGGCTTGAGATTCAATTTAATAGCAGGAATTCACAATTTCGAGCTGTCTATATGAGTTTCGAAAGAGGTCTAATGACGTACAAATAATTTTCTTGCTCTTCTTTTCTGCAATTATTTGTGTTTTTAGTGTATGTTTTTTCTTCTTTCCTGAATAAAATCTTTTCTGCTTTTTTTTGGTCTCTCTACAGGTGTTTCCGTTGCATCAATCACCAAAATCTCATATTCCACGTCGCTTTTTAGGAGTTCTTTTCGTCCTGGCAATGCGAAATCTGGGTGTTGTATTAGAGTATCCTCTACCCATTTTACAGTTTTATATGCCGTACTTTCACTTACTCCATAACTTTGACTTATGTGAAAATATGTACGGTATTCTCGTAAGTATTCTAATACCATGAGCAGCATATTCTCCTCGTTTAGCTTATTTTTCCTTCCTCCTTTAGCTTTCTTTTTTTTATTTTCTTCACATAAAATCCCTACCATTTTGTTAAACGTTGATCTCTTTACTCCTGTTAGTCGACGAAACTCCTCTTTATCGAGCTCTTTCACTATTTCATACTTCATTTCTCCTTACCTCAAAATTACTATTTTTACTGCTTTATCCTAGTTTCGAAAGAAGTCTATTAAGAAATTTACCAAACGAAAAAAAGGCAAAAGAAGCCCCGTGGTGCGAGTTTTGACTCTATATTACTGTAAGTGGCGCTGTAATAATGTGCTGACGCTTAGTTTAAGCGCGATTTGGCTGAATGTAGAAAAAATAAAAAAGACATGCAGCCGCTATAATTTTATGTAATCCGCCAATAAATACTCTGAGTTTTTTACTGAATTTTGTCATTGAGCCTGCAGGTCAAAAACAAGTTTTGAGTCATAAATACCCTTGCTATCATAATAAAGGGGCTGGCGAAGCTTGTCAAGGAAGTTTTTGTTTCTAACGGTTGTTGCCAAAAACTATACAAAAAGTCTAATGAGTTAACTTCCATATATCCTAAGTAGTTCTTGTGCATTAGCTTTGATTAGGATAGGGCATTTTCTATCATTTAATAGGGAACGCAATATTTCAGTTGCACCCTTAACGTCGTTATTGTGTATCTTTACTATAGCGATGGCTTCTTGGCTTGAATAAGGGTATACTGTGCTTGATTCTAAATTATCAATTTTGTCTTTATTTATTTTTTCACCGTTGGAGTGAAGTAAGCTCATTACTTCTAAATATTGTGCTAACTCACGAAAAACATCAGGAGCATCTTTATCATCTGCCAAATCATTATAAATAGATGCTGTGTCTGTTGGCATTGAATCTGAGATATGATTGAATGCGCGTTCAAAATTTGCTAAATACTCCCAATTTGAATCTATTTCTTCTAGCAGCGGCTTATTATCTTTTTTTAAGAATAATACTTCGTAAAACTTGTCACCTGCAGTTATAGATTGTTTTGTGTTATCAATGTTGCGCAATAAGTATAATGTGATGCCAACTAACATTGGCGCGAGTGCAAGCAGAAAGATGTATTTTTTCATGGTAATATTCCAAATAGTTATATATTTATACATTAATGCTTTTGATTTGCAAAAACATATTGACATAGTGATTATATCACATAATAATATTCTCAAAGTTGTTTGAATAGTTGGAGATTAAAATATTTCTAAAGTAGAAATAAAGACAGCAGTATTAAGCTAAATTATTTTTTGTCGGATTTATCCGATGTACCCTCAACCTTTTATAGGTTGAAGTCTAAATTTGAGAGTTTGATCCTGGCTCAGAATGAACGCTGGCGGCAGGCCTAACACATGCAAGTCGAACGGAGTTATATTGTAGCTTGCTATGGTATAACTTAGTGGCAGACGGGTGAGTAATGTATAGGAATCTACCTAATAGTACGGAATAATTGTTGGAAACGGCAACTAATACCGTATACGCCCTACGGGGGAAAAATTTATTGCTATTAGATGAGCCTATATTAGATTAGCTAGTTGGTGGAGTAATAGCCTACCAAGGCAATGATCTATAGCTGATCTGAGAGGATGATCAGCCACACTGGAACTGAGATACGGTCCAGACTCCTACGGGAGGCAGCAGTGGGGAATATTGGACAATGGGCGAAAGCCTGATCCAGCCATGCCGCATGAGTGAAGAAGGCCTTTGGGTTGTAAAGCTCTTTTAGTGAGGAAGATAATGACGGTACTCACAGAAGAAGTCCTGGCTAACTCCGTGCCAGCAGCCGCGGTAATACGGAGAGGGCTAGCGTTATTCGGAATTATTGGGCGTAAAGGGCGCGTAGGCGGATTAGTAAGTTAAAAGTGAAATCCCAAGGCTCAACCTTGGAATTGCTTTTAAAACTGCTAATCTAGAGATTGAAAGAGGATAGAGGAATTCCTAGTGTAGAGGTGAAATTCGTAAATATTAGGAGGAACACCAGTGGCGAAGGCGTCTATCTGGTTCAAATCTGACGCTGAGGCGCGAAGGCGTGGGGAGCAAACAGGATTAGATACCCTGGTAGTCCACGCTGTAAACGATGAATGTTAAATATGGGAAGTTTTACTTTCTGTATTACAGCTAACGCGTTAAACATTCCGCCTGGGGACTACGGTCGCAAGATTAAAACTCAAAGGAATTGACGGGGACCCGCACAAGCGGTGGAGCATGTGGTTTAATTCGATGCAACGCGAAAAACCTTACCACTCCTTGACATGGAAATTATACCTATTCGAAGGGATAGGGTCGGTTCGGCCGGGTTTCACACAGGTGTTGCATGGCTGTCGTCAGCTCGTGTCGTGAGATGTTGGGTTAAGTCCCGCAACGAGCGCAACCCTCATCCTTAGTTACCATCAGGTAATGCTGGGGACTTTAAGGAAACTGCCAGTGATAAACTGGAGGAAGGTGGGGATGATGTCAAGTCATCATGGCCCTTATGGAGTGGGCTACACACGTGCTACAATGGTGGCTACAATGGGCTGCAAAGTCGCGAGGCTAAGCTAATCCCTTAAAAGCCATCTCAGTTCGGATTGTACTCTGCAACTCGAGTGCATGAAGTTGGAATCGCTAGTAATCGTGGATCAGCACGCCACGGTGAATACGTTCTCGGGTCTTGTACACACTGCCCGTCACGCCATGGGAATTGGTTTCACTCGAAGCTAACGACCTAACCGCAAGGAGGGAGTTATTTAAAGTGGGATCGGTGACTGGGGTGAAGTCGTAACAAGGTAGCAGTAGGGGAATCTGCAGCTGGATTACCTCCTTAGGCTTTGCACATAATTTACCATTTTTAATGATGGTGTTGTTATGTGCTATACTGCTGTCTTTACTTCTACTTTATTTTAATTTCCCGATAACGGAATTTTATGAGTGATAGACCTCTTTCTCCACATTTACAAATATATAAAGTACAAGTTACTAGTTTTTTCTCTATTATGCATAGATTGACTGGTATCTTGCTATTCCTTTTATTAATGATACTTTCTTGGTATTTCATATTACATGTTTACTTTCCTGAGTTACTTATAGTAAGGTACTTAAATGCATTATTATTCACTCCTGTTGCTAAATTAGCTTATGTCTTATGTTTTATAAGTTTTGTATATCATTTTCTTAATGGTATTCGTCATTTATTGTGGGATGTTGGGCTTAATTTAGAAATTACTGGCGTTTCAAGGAGTGCTATACTGCTGACAGTAACGCTACTTCTTTCTACTATTGCTTTTTTATTTATGTTTATATGAGTCAACCTGGAAATTCAGTACATCATTGGTGGGTCCAGCGTGTTTCTGCGGTAATTTTACTGCTCCTGTTTCCTTGGTTTATCTATTCATTTTCTTGCGCATTTTATACTGATAGCTCTTTGTCTTTTAGTGAAAAATTTATTAATCACCCTCTAGAGCTTTTATTTTTTGTTGTATTGTTGTTTTGCATTTTTTGGCACGCAGTTCTTGGAATGCAGGTAGTGTGTGAAGATTATATACACAGCGTATCTCTAAGGATTTTCACAATTACATGCATAAAGTACTTATCAAGCATTACTTATATAACCCTCGCTTTTACAATCTTTGTCTTCTACAGGCATATTTTCTTGTAAAATTGCCAATTCTGTGTTAATATATTATTAGTGTACTAGTTTTATCATTGAACTATAGCGATTTTGGTTTAGCAATATGTTAGAGACATTGAAAAAGTGGGGAATAGACCTTACGCTAAAGGTGAAGGATCTATTTAGTTCATCTGAGTCTCAAGTTTATGTCAAAAACCTCAGAAAGGTAATGATATATGAGGATGGACGAAAGTGTCAATATCTAAAAAATTATGATCAGATTGTAGATTCTGGGAGAGTTATAAAAAAAAATGACAAGCTTGTAAAAGATAAAGACGGAAATCCAGAGTACCAGCTTATATATAATGAATACAAATTTGATCTAGCCTTGGTTAAGGAAATTGATAAAAAATCTTACTTTACTATTGACTTTTTAGTTAGTAAAGGTAGGCGTGAGGTTAATGATTATAGTAAATTTTATAAGCCATTTAAGTTTTCAAAAATAGATCTTGAAAAACACTTGCCGGTCTTTGAGGTTGATACTAAGTTACTTAGATTAACTAATTCTTCTTTTCTTGCTAAAAAAGGTTGCTTCATCAATGATGACACGGGAGAAGTTGATGAGAAAGATAGAGATGAAAAAGGAAGAAATGGAGAATTATTATACACTAGTAATTACAAGAAGCTAAGCACCCATTTTTCAGAAATTAGAGATCAGAATGGTAATCTAGAGCTAGATAAAAGTCTTATATCTGTTCCTATCGTTTTTGCTACAAGCTTGGCTAAAGTTTGTACTAAATTGTTGACCTCTCTTCCTATAAAGTTAGGGGAGTATTTAATAAGCGAACAAAACCCAATTGCAAAGTCTTTTGGCTATCTTTTGTTCACCCCTGCAATGGCAGTAAAAAATTTAGTGAATATGGGAGCTACCATGCTTAAGGCTCCAATTTTATTATTTGTAGCAGATAAGAAGAAGTATGGTGATGATTACTTCACTATGTGGAAACACCAATTGAAAGGATGTTGGGAAGAAGCAAAAAGTGACTTTAATGTTATTAAAGGTGGAGAAAGGCTAAAGCCAGGGCAGAAGGATCATAAGCCACTTAGCATAGTGGGCACATGGAAAGAGCTTGACGCTAGAAAGCCTTTTATTGAACAAGAGTTGGAAGAGAAGTTAAACAAAAGTAGTGAAAGTATAGATAAATCTAGAGAACCAGATATTGGAAAAAGCTTAAAAAAGGAGATGTTGCAAAACAAAGGTAATGAGAAAATAGCTGAGTCTAAAAAAGCAGATGTTGAAAAAGTGAGTAATACTCCTCATGTTAATGAAGTACTAAGCAGACGGAATTCATTGCAAGACGAAAAAATTCAATTACCTCCTCGCTAACCGGCCACTACTTTAAATTAACATTTACTTTCTTTATTAACTATTCCACAACAAAAACTTGCATGCATTTTACTCTTAGTATAAGATATTAATTATTTAATTAAATTTCTTAACTAAATGCGCCCTGTAATACTATGTGGTGGTAGTGGTAGCAGACTTTGGCCTTTATTCAAGCCAAAGCAATTTCAAAAAATATTTAGCCATAACACTATGTTTCAGAACACTTTATTGAGGCTAAAAAGTGGTTATATGCCACCCATAATTGTCACAAATATACAGTACGAGTCGTTAGTGAAGAAGGAGTTGCATGCGCTGCGAGAATATAAAGTGATTTTTGAACCAGTGAAAATTGGAACAGCAGCAGCGATATTAATTGCTGCGCTTCTCTGCAATGAAAACGAGACAATGTTAATTCTGCCTTCAGATCATTTTATAGGTGATTTGAATGATTTTTATGCTTCTGCTCACAAAGCATCTCAAATAGCCTCTAAAACTAACTCTATAGTCACTTTTGGGGTTAAGCCTCATGAATTCAATTCTGAATACGGTTATATAAATGCAGTATATGATCAGAAAGAAAAATGTCATATAGTGAAAGATTTTACAGAAAAACCCGAGCGTAAGTTAAGTAACGATTATTATTGGAATTCTGGAATATTTGTGTTCAAAGCAAAACGCTATATAGATGAGATCAAAAAATCTGCCCCAAGTCTTTATAATTTATGTTTTGCAAGTGTGAAACATTTCATACCGCAAGAGAGATTTCTGTATTTAAAACAACGAGATTTTGCAGGAATTGAAGGCATATCCATTGATTACTTGGTAATGGAAAAAGCAAAGAACATTACAATGGTAGAGGCTAACTTCGATTGGTTGGATGTTGGAACTTGGAATTCAGTTTTAGAATTGAGTGAGAAGTTTAGCAAAGAACCGGTGTCATTTCAGCATGTAATTAGAGAAAAAGAACCAGTTTCAACGACAGAAAGTAATAAAAATTTATTGGGTGGAGCTTATAAGCAACCAAACAAAAGCCTAATATCGTTTATTAATAAGGTTAAGAAAGCAAAAGCGATAAGAAGAGAAATCAAGCCATGGGGATTTTATAGTATAATTTTAATGAGCGAAAATTTTCTTATAAAATATCTTTTTATAAATCCATTAAGCTGCACTTCTAAGCAATTCCATCACTATAGAGATGAATACCATATAGTACTATCGGGAGTCGGGTATATAAGTTTAGACAACAAAGAATATTCTGTACTGAAAGATCATGTGATAGAAATCCCAAGGGAAGTTTCTCATAGGATTGAAAATAGAAGCACAAGCTCTCCACTTGAAATAGTTGAATTTCAGATAGGAGAGCATTTATCTGATAATGATATAGTGAGATTGGATGATGTATATGGAAGATTTTGAAATTCTAATGTTAAGGTCATAACTGTATGAACATTGTGATTTGAGGGTAAATCTCTACCAGGGAAGGGTGTCATCCCAGTGCTTCGACACTGGGATCCAGCTTTCATGCAACCTCATCAAAAACGTTTATTCAGCATAAGATCAGCTGCTTTCTACGCTCACCAAATCAGTTTACTTATTTGCAAGCAAAAACTTCCTGGATGCCAGTGTCAAGCACTGGCATGACACCATTTGCTGTGTGAATTACCTTAACAAAAACAAATGTTCGTATAGCTGTGTGTTAAGGTATTGAATATATTCTATAAGCCTGCTAAATTTAAGGCAGCCTAGTTTTTAAATAAAGAAAAGTCTACACTTATACGAAGTTTCAAGAATATAATGTTTAACCTCAAAATATTTTGTAATGTCCATTGCCTTTGAAATTACTATGGCTGCTTGCTATTTGCGAGCGAAAAATGCCAGATTTTGCTCTATAATGACTTTGTTCTCTATTATCGGCATTGCCCTTGGAGTTGCAACACTAATAGTGGTGATGTCTGTGATGAACGGATTCAGAGCAAAGTTGCTTGACTCAATACTTGGCATTGATGGCCATATTAACGTTTATTTTGATAGGAAAATAAATTCAGATTACTACGCAGTTTCAAAATCTATTGAGAGAATTCCTGGTATATTAAAAGCTACTCCTATGACCAATGATCAAGTCATTATTGCAGCAAATGGTAAAATTGCAGGTAGCGTAGTGCGAGGTGTGTCAACTAAAGACTTGCTTGATAGTACTGCCGTTACAAATAATGTAATTATAGGTGATGTAAAAAAATTTGATGAAGGGATAATAATAGGAGCACGATTGGCAGAAGCTTTGAACATTGACTATGGCAACGAAATTACGTTTATATCATCTGAAGAATTTGATGCATTACTTGGTGAAATGCCGCGAATGAAAAAATATAAAGTTATAGCAATATTTGATATGGGTATGTTTGAGTATGATAATACCTTGATATATATGCCTCTAAAATCAGCACAAGCCTTTTTTAATTATGAAAATAGCATAAAAAATATAGAAGTACTTGTAGACGACGTTACTAGAGCTGATAAGCTGGCAGATGCTATAGAAAAAGAAATAGGAATGGAAGCTGAAAGTTGGCAATCACAGCAAAGCCATTATTTTAGTGCTTTAAAAACTGAAAGAAATGTGATGTTTTTAATTCTTACTTTGATTATAGTTGTAGCAGCGTTTAATATTATCTCAAATTTAATGATGATAGTGCAAGAAAAGAAATCCGCGATTGCAATTATGCGTACATTTGGTGCAACAAGTGGAAGCATTATGCGCATATTTTGTGCTTGTGGTCTATTAATCGGTTTTACGGGAACTTGTCTTGGCTGTATTATAGGTGTTGTTTTTTCTCTCAATATCGAAAGCATTAGAGTGTTTTTAGAAAACATTACTAACGTCAAGCTGTTTGATCCTATGATATACTTTTTTTCAAGTTTACCAATGATATTAGTTCCTCAAGATGTAGTGAACATTTCTGCACTTGCATTATTCTTATCATTTTTAGCGACAATTGCTCCTGCATTACAGGCAGCTGCACAAGATCCTGCGGAGATACTACGTTATGAATGATACTCAGCAAAAGTACATAGGTTGGTTCTTAATTGTATTGTTATTTACCGGTTACATCACAATAAATAACATAATCTTTTTAAAAATAAATCAGCAAGAGAGTGAAAATAATGTGAAAACTTTAATGGAAGGCATGGATGAGCTTAGAATGTTACTTGAAGTTAATCAATCTAGAATGGAAAAAAGGATATTTGACTTAAAGAGAAGTCAGCATACTCAGTGTGAGCAAGGTGATAATAATTCAAGATGTAAGAACCTTGCAAAATTGCTGTTACTTGTGATTAAAATGAAGAATTCGTTATTGCGAGAAGCAAAATTTGATAATCATATAAATTCAATAAAGCCTTTGATATCAGAGCTTGATGATCCAGAGATAGAAAATGCAGTAAATGAATTGGAAAGTTTGAAAGAGGTAGATACTTTACGTGAGTTGAAGTTATCTTTTGAGAAGACCATTGCTGTTATTAACTACAATAAAAGTACATTGTCTAAAAAAATCATTTCAAACTGGATTAGAATACAAGATAAAAATGACCCATTAAGGGCAAAATTCGCAGAAATTGAGGAGTCAATAAACGATAATGATTGGCAGAGCATAGCTACTACAATAGGAGATTTAGCACACCTAGAATTCAAGCCATGGCTGAATAAATTGAATGGTTTTATTGTAGCTTCTAAGAATATTTCAACAATATATCATCACTTATTACAATATATCTCATGATTTATTTTATAATTTTCGCTCTTTCGTTTTTATTTGGCATATGGGTTAAGGTAAGTGGTGAAGTAATAAAATTAGAATTAGGCAATTACACTATAAGTATTGATCTATATTTTATTATTTTTACTTGTGTAGTTTTATTATTTTTGTTAATTGCACTTGCACGCTTTTTTTCTTCCATTTCATCAACATTTGCCAACATAAGAAATAGAAGAAGGGATAGGGAAGAATTGCTTCTCTTTGAAGCTTTCTTTAGCATAGACTTAGACAATATAGAGAACTCCCAAAAGGTAGTTAAAAGTCTAAATGAGAAGAGCGATAGGTTATCTTTAATAAAGCTCTTTAACTCAGGTAAGACGGGAAATTACAGCTTTTTCAGTAACGGTTTAACAAATATTGCAAATAAAAATCGTAACTTAGCTCTACTTCTAGCCAATAAGCTGATTGTTTACCTCAAACAAGAAAAAGTAGTCTTTCAAAAATTTATAGAATATTGCTCTAGTTCAATTAATGATAAAATGCTATCTATTCCCTTTCAAATAGAGCATTGCATATTGAAAGAAGATTGGATTAATGCAATTTTGAGGTTGAAGGAAGCAGTTAAGTTCAATATTTTTCTTCCATTTGACCATAAAGAAATGTTTGCAGTTTTTTATTGTGCTTTGGCAAAACAATATGAAAGTAAAGGGGATTTTAAAGGGGCTGTAAAGTCTTTATTCAGAGCGCAAAGTTATTATGCAACCTTTCGGCCCGTCAATTATTTAAAAGCAGAATTATATATTAAACTTGGAAAAATCAGAAAAGCTTCTGCAGTGCTAGAGGCAGAATATGCAGTAAATCCTACTCCTCAGTCAGCTAGAATGTACATCAATTTAAATAGTAAAGGTGCTGAAAGACTATACAACTTACGCCCTGATTATTATTTTAGTTACTGTTTACTTGCTTTGTCCTCAATGAGTTCAGGTAAATATGATCTTGCAAGTCAATATTTAGACACTGCTATGAAAAAAGCTAATTACATGTCAATCTACTTTATTGTAATACAGCTCAAGGTTACATTGCAAGAACACGACAAGGTAATTTATTGGCTAAACAAGATGGGCTCAGAAGCTTTGCCTGATCCAGGCTGGAAGTGTAAAAATTGTAACAGAGAACTAAAGCAATGGGATCATAAATGTTCAAATTGCAATAGTTTTAATTGTGTTTATTATATATTATAAGATTCCACAAAGTGTAGAAATTACCATTAGGCTACTTTCACATTGATATTGCTGAAGTTAGAGCACTTTCTTAATATAATCCTTATCTCCAAACAATAAACCTGCAAGTTTCTTAGCTAGACTTGGTTTTAATGTCAAAAAAACTTGCTTTTAGACACTAACAGTTATATATTTTTAATAAATAGAGTTGTATACAAAATGAAGAGCTTAAAGGAATTATCCTTAAGAATTAAGAATATTAGGTCTGTCCAGAAAACCACGAAAATAATGCAAATGGTTTCTGCAGCAAAGTTGTTACAAAGCCAAAGGAAATTATTAAATTCAAAATTATATATATCTAAGCTGCATAGCATTATTTCTTCATTAATGCTATCAGTTGATCAAGAATTACTGGCAAAAATTCTAAATGTCAGTAACGACGGTTCTTACCTAGTATTCATTATTGCGTCTGATCGTGGCTTGTGCGGCAACTTTAACTCTTCTATTGTCAAATTTAGTCAAAATAAGTTAATCGCAAATGGCAAAAAAGTAGATATTGTATTTCTTGGTAAAAAAGCTTTTGATGTAGGGAAAAATAGATTTGACTCTAAAAGTATCTTAAAAATTGAAAATAGTAAGGGAATTACGTTAAAGCACGTAGAAGCTTTGGTTGGTGGTATAGATCTAAGTAAATACGATAAAGTTAAAGTTTTTTATAGCAAATTCTATAATACCTTCACACAAAAACCAATGTTGGAAACAATAAAACCATGGAGTAAAGACTCATCCTTGATTGATAACTCTCTGGCTGGTCCAATAACAGATTACGGCTATGAGTATGAACCACAAAATATTGAATTTATTTTAAAATCTTTGGTTCAAGATTACGTTGTAATTGCTCTTTACTCTGCTTTACTTGAAAGTGCAACGAGTGAGAATAGTGCTAGAATGGTTGCTATGGAATCAGCAAACAGAAACACTAAAGAGATACTGAACAAATTAGCATTGCTTTATAATCGTTCTCGTCAAGCAGCAATTACAACTGATTTAATTGAAGTTATAGGTGGTGCAGAGTCTTTATAAAAATCTAAGGAATAGAAAATGAATATACTAAATATTGCAGCAGATATCACTAAATTAATAAAAAAGCAGAATCAAGATGCGGAAGTTACAATATATGAAACTAATAAGACTTCAGTTTCTCAGCGTCTATCAAAAATTGAGCAAATATCACAATCTAAAAATTGCACTGTAGGAATCAGAGCTATAGCAGGTAAAAACAAAGCTGCGTATATTTCTACAAATGATTTGAATAATCTGAGTGATACAGTAAGCCAAGTGGTAGAAATGGCAAAGAATGCACCAGAAGATCCTCACATTAATTTTGCTGTAAATGGTAGTAATTATACCTCTTCTGTAGATTTAAGTATCTCAGATAATAATGTTGTAACCGTTGATAACCTAAAAGAAATTGCTGAAGCTGCAGAAAATTCAGCCCTCGCACATAAGAGTATCACTAATTCTGAAGGAGCCTCTTCTTCATACGCTTTAGTGAATACAGTATTATCGACTGTTTCTGGTTTTATTGGCTCGTTTAGTAAATCAACCTTTGCTAATCAGGTCTCTGTTGTTGCTGGAAGAGAAAGTGAAATGAAGGTTGGTTACGATTATGATATAGCATGTAATTTTAGTGATTTAAAGTTGCCAGAGTTAATGGGAAAAGAAGCAGCAAAAAGAGCAGTTGATCAATTGAATTCACGTACAATTAAAACTGGTAAATTTCCAGTTCTTTTTGAAAAAAGAGCAGCAAAAGGGCTAGTAAAAAGTTTTGCTTCTGCTATAAATGGGAGCAGTATTATAAGCAACAGTTCTTTCTTGAGGGGTAGTTTAAACGCTCAGATTTTCAACGATAGAATTAATATTATCGATGATCCATTGTTGCCAAGAGGCATAGCATCGAGACCATTTGATGGAGAAGGGATAACTAGCAAGAAAAATATATTTGTAAAAAACGGAATATTACAAAATTGGATTTTAGACTTATACTCGGCTAGAAAATTAGACTCAGAAACAACCGGAAGTGCAACTCGTGCAAGTAATGCTGCAGTTATTCCTGCAGCTAGTAACCTCTACATTGAGAATGGTAATGTATCGTTTGAAGAATTAATTCAGGAAGTGAAAGAGGGAATATATGTAACTGATTTATTTGGTTTTGGTGTTAATTTAATCAATGGCGATTACAGCCAAGGCGCTTCCGGATTTTTTATAGAAAATGGAAAAATAACGTATCCAATACATGAGATTACCATTGCTAGCAATTTGAAGGATATGTTTAGCAATTTAGTCGTTGCAGATGATCTAACTTTTTGTGGGCAATTTAATTCACCAACGATTAAAGTTAGTGAAATGACGGTTGCAGGTTCGCTTAACGATTAAAAAATTTATTTGCATTAAGTACAACAATTGTGTATTATTGTCATGTAATGTTAAGAATAGACTATGGAGTATAAAGGTTTAGTTTCAATAGCTAAGCTTAAAGCATTCTCAATCGTAATTTCAAAGCTTTTCATCACATTAGTAATATTAGTTAATAATTTAGGAGTTGTTTAAATGGAATTTGGTAATGTAAAATGGTTTAATGCCGAAAAAGGCTATGGTTTCATCAAGCCAGAAGGTAAAGGGGGTGACGTTTTTGTACATATTAGCACGTTGGAACGTTCAGGAATAAGGCCTGAGACACTTAAAGGAGAGAATAAAGAGAAGGGGATAAAAGGAGAAAGGGTGAGTTATGAGGTTAAAGAGGAGCGCGGTAGAAACGGAGAAGATAAAAAATCTGCAATAAATTTAAGATTGGAAGATTAATCTATTATGAAGTCTCTTAATAGGGTTAACGTATTGTGAATAATTTTCATGAGATGGGTCTCCCAGCTTCGCTTACACAAGCTCTAGATAAAAATAATCTTTTCGTCCCAACTCCGATTCAAATACAAGCGATTCCCTTAGCGCTACAAGGTAAAGATATTCTTGGGTCTGCTCAAACGGGAACTGGAAAAACTTTGGCATTTGCTATTCCGTTGGTTGCTAAGTTGCTGAATGAGCCTAACACTGGTTCAGCTTTAGTCATCGTGCCAACCAGGGAGCTTGCGCATCAGGTAACAAATGAGATAAGAAAACTCTTATTTCAAAATTCTGCACTAAGGGTCGCTTTATTGATTGGTGGTGAGCCTATTTTTAGGCAGCTAAATCAGCTTCAGAAAAAACCACAAATTGTAATAGGTACTCCTGGTCGTATTATAGACCATATTGAGCGTAAAACTTTGATTACTCGCAATGTTAGCGTTCTTGTGCTTGATGAAACGGATCGTAGTTTGATATGGGCTTTGGAATTCAAATTGAAGGGATCATGAAATATCTGCCAAAAATACGGCAGACTCTTATGTTTTCTGCAACTCTTCCTAGTGATATAGTTAAACTTACTGAGAAGTACCTTAATCGACCAGAACGTATTTCTGTTGATTGTGAGACTACAACTTCTGTAAAAATTAAGCAAGAGATTGTTTATGCATCAGAATCAGAAAAATATGAAAAGCTTGTTACACAACTATGTCAGCGCGAAGGATCAATCATTATCTTTGTCAAAACAAAGCAAGGAGCGGATCGGCTAGCTAGCAGATTGCACAAAGATGACTATAGCGCTTTAGCAATTCATGGTGATTTAAGGCAGCACAAGCGCGAAAGGGTCATTAATTCTTTTCGTCGTGGCCGTAATCAAATCATGGTTGCAACAGATGTTGCTTCTCGCGGCCTTGATATTCCCCACATTCAACATGTTATCAATTATGATGCACCACAATCGCAAGCTGACTATATTCATCGTATAGGCAGAACTGCACGTGCTGGAGCTGAAGGGCATGCGCTATCTTTTGTTACACCTCAAGATAAGAGAAAACTGCCTGCATTGGCAGACAAAGAAGGAGAGCTAAA
>BMAO01016438.1:0-73210 GCA_019973975.1 Trichonephila clavata | reverse complement strand
AAATTTGTATATCTTTTATGTACTGTTAAAAGTTTAACATATATATATATATATATATATATATATATATATATATATATTATGTACTGTTAAAAGTTTGTTTAAAATATGTATATCTTTTATTGTACTGTTAAAAGTTTTTTTTATCTGTTTATGTCTGATAATTGACTGGTTTGCGTTTTCGTCTTTCATGTCTTCCGTTTCTTTAATTCCCTCAGGTCATAGTTTTTTTTATTCGGCGTTGGCTAAACAACTCGTAAGTTCGTCTACTATGTATACGGGTCATAGTTTTTTTGTTTTTTTTCCGACGTTGCCTAGAGCACGTATATATTTGTCAACTATGTCTACGTATGTCGGTATTCAAATCTCACCTCAAACGTCTCGGGAGGGCGAGGACTTTAGTCAACTACCAATACAACTCAGTTTAATTTCTTGTGAAATCAAAGACATGAAAGACGTAAACACTAATCAGTCAGTTTCTGCTTTGTGTTTGCTTGCTTTTCTGTGCCTTACATTTTGAGAGGATTAGACGAATCATATGCAAATCGTTTTTTTTGCGTCTGGTTCTGTGACAACCTCTGTTAACCACTTAACGGTTTTCTTTACTTAGAAATGTTTATTGTTCATTACCATCTAAATAAAGTCACAATGCAAATTTGTAAAAAAAAACAACCAATTTTCATTAAAAATTCCTTTTGTCATTAATTTGAATTTGAGTTTCGTTTATGGTGCAAGAGCCTTAATTCGACCATACTGTAATAAAATCAATCGAAAAGCAAAAGTACAAGTAAGAATGTACTAATTTTGGATATCAAATGACAGAATAAAATTTGTTAAGTGGTTATATATATAAAAAAACGGTCAGATCCGCATGCCTCACGGCGGCCTTGGAAATGCAGACAAAGCTTTACTAATTTTCTTTCGACTAACTCGTCACGTTTCCCCACTCTGCTTTGCAGAGTAAACCCGTTTTCAATGCAGTGATTTCATTCTGTAAGACGTGCAGTGGTGGTGTTTTGGTGTGAATTGTCTCCCCTCCAACTGTTTTTGTCGGCGATTTGATCATGCAGTGTTTTAATGGAAACTGTTTTCATATCGTGCGGTGTTTTACTGGAAATTGTTTTAATGGAAACTGTTTTCATATCGTGTGGTGTTTTACTGGAAATTGTTTTAATGGACACTGTTTTAAAATCGTGCAAACATATACTACTCACAAAACACCAAAAAAATCTTGATGAGGGGAAATAAAATTATTTTTTCGAATAATTAACAGAGAAAGATAAATTAAATACATGACAATTATTTTAAAACAGCACTATTTGAAGCTGTTATTTTAAAGAAACAAAAAAATAATAATATTAAATTAAACTGAGACAAAACATAATTTAAGAAGATTGATACATTTTAATACAACTATTTTAAAATGAAGGTACGTTTGCAGATCAATGTTAAAATTACGTAACAGATGCAAAAGATTCAAGAGTAGCGAGTTTTCATTTGGTAATCTGATATATATATATATATGGATATATATACACAAGGGGTGATCAAATGAAAAGGTACGAAACGACATAAAAATGAAACAGTTAAATATTTGCATATTCCGCCAAGGGAAAATGTAGCGAGACATCTCGGGATGCCATTGGAGACTCTGACTGGGATCGGATCATGCGCGGGTGCCCGCATGCGCAGGAGAGAGCAAAGGCTCTTATAAAAAGCGGCGTCCAAATGATGCGAGCACAGAATTACTCGAGCACAGAAAAAGCATAACTCCGATGTGTACTGTGAGACACTCCGACGCCTACGCAGGTCCATCAAGAACAAAAGACCGGGGCTGCTCACGGAGGGTGTGGTTCTGCTCCATGATAACGCGCGTCCACACGTCTCCAGAGTCACACAAATGGAACTGGACAAGTTCCAATGGGAGACGTTGGACCATCCGTCCTACAGTCCGGACATGTCACCCTGCGATTTCCATGTGTTTGGTCCACGGAAGAAACACCTGAAAGGAAAGCGCTTCAACTCGGACGACGTACTCAAGGACACTGTGAAGGGCTGGGTCTCGTCACAGCCACAGAAATTCTGGGAACAAGGAATCCTGCGGCCTGTTCATCAGTGGGATCGTTGTGCTCAGGCCTATGGTGTATATTTTGAATAAAGTCTATATTTGTACCCACCATGTCGTTTCGTACCTTTTCATTTGATCACCCCTTGTATATATATGCACACAGGAAAAGTCCATTTACGTATGTAATTCAGGTTTCTTTCTATCTTGGTGAAATTTTGCACACTTGACCTTCAAAACAAGATGGTCATTATTTTCATAACATTTCGAAAAATCACCCACACTCGGGATCCACTTTGTATTTTATGGGCAACACTCACCGACGATCCTCTTCCCCTACTGATGCTCCTTTTTAGGTGCTCAGATTTTACTGTTTTAAATTAATTATTAAGTGGAAGCATTTTTCTTTTACCTCTTCTCTTTCCTTTAGTAAGTATATATGAGATGCTTCTACAGTTGTTAAAGGGAATTTTTGTATTTTCATCGAATTAATGCTTGTTCATTAAAAAAACTCACTATTTGAGATTTCGAGAAAAATTAATCCTTAATACTTTAATGTTTCAATAATAGAAATATTTTTTAAGTAGTAAAACTTTTTTTAAGCATGAAAATCTATTGAATAAAAGGGGAGGGGGAACGTGCAAACTCAAGAAGGAACATGTCCTTAAGTAAAACATAAACTAAAAATATCATTTTTTTTCGGAATAAGGATTACTATAAAATATAAAACATTCATACCCCTCACGTTCACACTTGTCGCCCATCTGGTATAGTGGTTAGTGACACTGACTGCTGTGCCGTAGGGCCTGGGTTTGAATCCCGGAGAAGACATGGATGTTTGTAAATGTATAGTGCCTTCGCGGCATGGGGGTACTCTAAATAGCCGTCGAGCCGCATGTCCTCTCGCGAGGTTGGTGGAAGGGGAAGAGAGGTGGGAGGCCCCTGACCACTCCCAGAGTGTTCTCGCTCAAAATTGGGGTGGAACCGAGCCAAATCGTACTGTCACCTGCATGGTGTTCAAAGCTACGGCTAACGACAGGCGTACAATCTAGCCCGATGCCATGATGAATATCGTGGGCCTCTATCTGACTACGTCAGACAGGTGGCATTAGTAACAACAACAACGTTCACACTTGAAGGATCTTTAGATAATTGCCCCCATTTAAGCAAGGCTCAATCCAGCACGGATCTGCATTCACAAAAAGTTCATGTTATATATAATGTGATCAGACGTCCCGTTTTGAACAGGACTGTCCCGTTTTATAATTACGAGTCCCGGTGTCCCCGAAATGAACTCTGGGACGCAAAATTGTCCCGTTTTCGCAAACCAGGCGAATCTGTTCGGAAACCTGTATTGAAACTTGAAGGTCAGACTGTATCGGCAATTGAAGCTGCAAAAGAAATCAATCAACTAAAAGACAATCTGACTCAGAAACAGACCAGTCAGTCTCTTCCATTTACGGCCACTCAATTAATGGTGAAATCAAAAGATAATGGTACTGGTGTAGATGAAGAGTTTGTGAAAAGGACGGCTAAAGAATTTTATAAAACAAGCCGTAAATATATATCTGTAGCAGTGGACTTGCTTTCTTACCAAAGAAATGGATATATTTTATTGGGCAGATTTAAAAAAGGTTTCCACATGGAAAGACGTTCAAAAATCTTTGGATGTATTAATTGAAAAGGAGTATATTGACTGTAATAAAGATACAAAAGTTTTTGATTAATTTTCATTAATTTCTAACTACTTTACATCGCAAAAAGTAACCGAATGAAAT
The DNA here is from genome assembly GCA_019973975.1 of Trichonephila clavata. Classification (NCBI taxonomy): domain Eukaryota; kingdom Metazoa; phylum Arthropoda; class Arachnida; order Araneae; family Nephilidae; genus Trichonephila; species Trichonephila clavata. The sequence continues at coordinate 69,367 of BMAO01016438.1, read as the reverse complement.
AATCTAAATGTTTCCACGGAAACTGGTTGGGTGGAAGTATTCAAACACTTTCAAGCCAACAATCTACGGCATGAAAACTTTTCTATTTTAATTGAATATATTTTATGTTTGCTTGCTACAAATACTCCAGTAGAAAGAGTATTTTTTTATGATGAACAAATTGTGTACACCTGAGAAAACCCAGTCACGAATTTTAGTTCTAAAGGCGATGTTAAATTGAATATAAAAAATACGTGCAAAGGGTTTCATTCTTATTTAAAATCTTCACCAATTATATTTAAGCAAATTTGTTCCTCTGATAAATATAAATATAACTAAACATGTTAGGTATATTTTTAAATTCGTAACTTTTAAGCTAACTAACTTTTTCTGAATAAATAACTTTAAAAAAGTGTTTTTTTCATTGTATACTTGTTAATTGACCTAAATAAAACAATGTCCCGTTTTGAGTCAAGGAATAAATGGTCACGTTAGTTATATACAATGCACGTGACGTCATAATCACATGAGCAATGAAGCCCCGTGTTTCCTGAACATCATCTCATGCACTTCACTGTGTTGCCAACTTTTGCATTTTACAGATATTCTTTTGTCAAGTACACATTTTTTAATAGTAATAACACAGAGTTAAATAAAATGCGTTTGATTTAAAAGTATCCGTGTAATATATAAGATATTTTAAAATTTTTATTTTGGAAGAACTTTTGAAAGAATGTTAATACACAGAAGTCCTTCTCACTTTATGGAATTGCGTAATTTTTTATTAATACATTATTAATTTCATCCATGGTTTCTGAACAAACAAAAGTATTTTCAAAAGTTTTGACACGTGCCATTTGAAAGTTAGTACTACTAGGTTAGGCTTAGAAAAGTTAGAAGGTAGCGCCATCTATATGTTATTCCCGGGACTTATTTAGTGATGTATTATGGGGAGTAGTGTTTTTCTCATAAAGCAGTGAGCATTTGGGAGAAGAAAGTTTCACAAGGCCGTTTCAAAATGGTCGATTAAGATTGAAGCGACCGTCCAGTTTTGAGTGCGACAATATCAACTGAGCAACAGGTGGAAGAATTTATTTGGGCTGATCGAAAAGTGACAATTAACAGCATGTCAAAGACAATAGGATGTTCTCATGGTTTAACATACAGCATAATACATGATTGTTTAAATTTCCGAAAAGTGTGCGCACTGTGGGTACTTCGGCAAATGATCTAGGAACACGAAAAAGAATCGAATGAGCATTTGCTTTCATCTGTTTTGAAACAGCATTTGTATACGGGCAAACAATTTGCAGGTGACGACGACGTTCAACATGAAGTCCTACTGCGGATGACAATGCAACCCAAAGAATTTTATGTACCTGGAATTAGGGCAGTGATAAAACAATGCTATAAATACATCTACGTTGCTGGAGATTATGCGGAGTCATAAAATTTGTTTCAAAATGTTATCATGCCATATTATTTTTTATTATCTTTTGTGACTTATTTAACGCCTTTCCTTCATATATACAGGGTGTCCCAAAACGACCGCATAAACTCTGCACAGCTAGATTCATCGTTGAGAGTACATAAAAACTGCCCAAAGAAGCGTTCCTGTACGATCCATAGTTTACGAGAAAAATACGAAAAACAAAGTTTGTCGTCACTTCCGGTGCAAAAAAAACAACACTTTATTGAACATATCAACAGCAGTATATGCAAAATTTAAGGCAGATGTTCAAAATGTCCACCGTGCATGTCAAGGTAGGCTTGAGCATGCCGTGGAATGGCTGTCATCACACGTCGCAGCATCGTGGGGTCCACCGAAGTACAAGCAGCATGCAGACGAGCAACTAAGTCCATTTGTGTTGTCACTACGTCTCGGTACACCAGTTCCTTGAGATGGCCTGCCGCAGTAGTCGCAAGGCATGTCGCAAGTACATGTCACAGTAGTCACGAACGGAATACATGGCCACCACACGAAGACTACCGGTAGCTGAGATGTAGCCTTTTAAATACCATTTCAACGGCGGCTTAACGTGCGCGACGAACGTTTTAAACATTATCGTCTGGAAAGATATGCAAATACTGTTGTTGATATGTCCAATAAAGTGTTTTTTTCTTGCACCGGAAGTGACGTCATACTTTGTTTTTCGTATTTTTCTCGTAAATTATGGATAGTACAGGAATGCTCCTTTGGGTAGTTTTTTCTACAACGAGGAATCTAGCTGTGCAGAGTTTATGCTGTTGTTTTGAGACACCCTATATATATGAGAGTTCTGATACCTTTTTCGAATTCATTCCCTGTATAAAGACACTGACACTCACATTTAAGAGACTTTTCCTCGATTTTACAAGTCCCACCATTTAAGCAAATTTTGGTTGTGAGCAGAGGTATAAGTTTTAAAGAAATATTTTTTATTTACCCAATGCGCTTGCAATAACATTTGATACGTTTATGTTATAAAAAATAAAAATGAAGACAATAATCTTCGGATACCTTTTTCGCATTTTTTTCCGGAATAGGGTTCCGTACAGTTACATATGAAAGAGTCTTTTTCCACTTTACAAATTCCTCCATTCAAACAAGGTTTCTCTGTACACGGGTCTGTGAGATCAAATAAATAATTTAGTTTATCATTATGACATTCAATTTATAGACATTAGTAGAAATAATACCGAGTCACCGAAAAGTATCTCTACACTTTCAAAAATAAATTAAAAACAAACAAATGGAGATTTTTATTCGCGGGTTTTTTTTTTGTTCCACAAATAAAAGTTCCTGTCTATGAAACACAAACCAGCTGGCACAACGTCCTCGTTTTACAACTTCCGTGTTTCAGAATGGCAATTCTACAAGAACCAGCGCAATTTGTAGCATGGTTTATCGAATCTAAATCTGTAACACATGTCCAATTTGGAAGTGAGAAAAAGTTGGATGAAGGAGAGATGGATGGATGGAGGAAGTCCAATAATGCTACCTAGACATCTAGACATAACACTTTTAGACTTCTACTACTAGGGATACGTGAAAATCAATGTTTACCAGTCTCCAGTTCGTAACACTGGTGAAAAGTTGAATTACAAAGGCCATTCAGAATGTTGATCTTGCAATACTTAATGGAACGTGGTTAGAAATCTTGTATAGACTCGATGTTCTGCGCGCAACTATTAGAGTGCACATGAAATCGGGTAGTAAAACATAGTAAAAAACTTTTGCTATTTTATGTATGAAACCTAAGAAACCGTAAGTTTTATCTTTCCATTTTTTAAACTAATATTTGAAAGTATAGCCATACTATTCGGATAACCGGTACAACTCGGCCCGGTACAACCCGGTCATGAAATGTGTGTGTGGAGGGGGTGGCGATAACTCACCTTTCTCGCACTTCTGTCCGGAAAAAGGAACTTTACACTTGCACTGAAAAGAAGCACCTTTGATTTCACAAGATCCGCCATTTTGACAAGGTTTATTCGAACACAGATCTACAAAGTAAATAGAACAATTAAATATAAATCCTTCTGGGCTTTTAAAATTAGTGGGAAGAAATACTTAAAAGATAATTGAAATTTTTAAGAACTTGAATAAATAAATTACCTTGTTCACAGTTGGGTCCAGTGTAGGGCAGTTTGCATTCACATTTCGTTTTGGATTTTCCGTTGGGCTTACAAATTCCGCCATTTTTGCAAGGATTGATTTTACAAGGATCTGTTCGAGAAAATGGAAGTAAATTATTTATTATCAATGATCTTCAAAGAACTTATATTACTACAGAGAGGATAGTGTTAATTTTTATATTATCAATCAGATTCTTTGGAACACACGGTAAATAAGCTGCTGCAAGCGTGAACATTATGGATGAAAGTGTTTATGTTTCAGCTTGCCAGTGTCGTGGAGTGCCGATGTTTCTGTAGCACTGATTACTTTCGCAATGGCTACGTTGAGGTATTCAAGACGACATGGTACAGTGTTGATTTTAAACTCGAGATATAGGCGGTATTCTGGGGTCTGGTCTGGTGTGAGATCTACTCTTTGGTTTTCCTTTCTTGCGTCTCTTAAAATACGGATTATACACACTTTTACAGGAAGACACGTGATATAGAATGATTTCCGTTGAACGTAACCGAGATTATACAATTTGGCCCTTGGTCAATTATCATCCCTCGTGTAGTGGACTTTAAAGTAGGAGATTGGCTTGAGAACTTGGTTAATTTCTCCCAAGCCTTGACCAAAGTAAGGTCAAAGATTGACTTGCCCCAGAATTTGTATTAACATTACCCTGTTATGAACCCACGAGAAACTAAATATCTGTTGGGAGATAATTGTTTACTCAATAGGAAGCTGGTCTTTCAGCGTAGACCATCACAATGTCCACTCCGGTGTTCGAACTTTGATTTTAACGAATACGCATCATTTGAAATAAAAAGGAATTGAGCATGTTAAATGCGATTCATGTCTGAAAACTATCGTAGCTGATTGGAAAGGATCACGTGACTATAAGTCTCGTCTGTTTGAAAGTATTTTGTTTGAATCTTGCTGTGATGTTTTGCCTTTTTAAGTTGTGATGGATTTATCTATACGAAATCAACAACCATTTTTGGAAGAAGAAACCGAGATAGACAGATCAAGTTTATTATATATAGTTCAGGTTCGCATGCTAAAAAGGTTAGTTAAAGCTAGATAAAGTGTGATATAATTAGGAGAGATATACGGAAGAGTGTTAGTAAGTCAGTGTGAGAGAAGAAAGATAGGAAGTTGGAATTATATAAAAAGATTGAAGGATTACGCATTAAAAGATTAGAAGACAACCTATTGTTCAGGTATTAATCACATTTATAGTACGTTTGGATATTTAAATTATTAAAGAGATTTAGGTGGTAATTAGTTACATATCTACCGTTTAAAGTAGTATTAAGGTAAAAGATTGATTACTAAAAAGTGGATCAATTATTAGAAGTATTCTCCAAAAACGCGACTTTCGTCTCCTTACATCGGCTTGTTAATCGGAAACATCTTGTTTAATCTGATTCCTTGAATTGTTTTTGAGTTAATTAAAGTGCTGAATAAATAATTAGAAATTATCATGTCGAATCGTTCTTCACTTCCTCCTACACCTTTAGCCGGGTCACAGGGTAGACGGGAGGGGGATTACAATGTCTGGTTTGAAAGATCTTTTCTTGTAAAATATCGATGCGCGTTTTTGCCACAATTATTGATTCAATGTACTTAATCAGAGGCGTCTCGTTACAAATAACTTGGAAGGATTAATGACAGGAGTTAGGAGTCATCCTCATCTCTTAACTATTAGGAGGTCTGTTTTTGCAGTTATTTCAAACCGTTCCGTTAAGTGCAGTTATTTCAAATTACACCAAACTCTCTTAAACTTTCGATATCTGGAGAACATACCGAAATCTTTCTGTAACTTCAAGCTAAATAATACTTTTCCACACTGTTGTCCGAAGTTTAAACCATACACTTAAATTTTATCTTACGATATTTCAACAATCCGCAGTAGAATACATCGGTATACATAACCAACGACGTATCTCTTTCTTGGTAACAGTTACAAGGAAAAGACCATTGACCAGATCAAATTAGCATGGTTGTTTGATGCTGAGAGATATACGGTATATTTGCAAACTTTTATTTTGCTGGGATGTGGCTCACATCACATATAAAACATCCAGTCTGGAATTCATGTTTCCCTGATTTAAATCCAATTGAAAATTTTTGGGATGCCTTTAAAAGCCTTTTCGTTGGTTTACATTAGCCTCAACAAGTAAGGAATTGTCATTTGTGGACTGGAAAAGGAAGGGGGAATTTCACTCAAATGTTTTGGATGTTGTTAACAGCATTCTATATTTCATTGGACATCATATAGTGGTTTTAGTTTTAAGAGTACTTCGGAGAGCATGTCCGGATCAACACACATAGTTTCCCCAACAGCGCACCTTTTCAGTTTGAAATTAAATCTGTAAAGTGTGTACAAAATTTAGGCATTATAATATCTATACATTTTATAGTTCTTGGGTTATACACTGAATGAATATTTGTTGTTTTATGCATGAGTGTGATTTTCTATAAATTCTAATCTCGTTTCACAAAGAGTCTAAGAATTTTTTAAAAAAAATAAGGTGCTGTAGTGGTTTTTTTTCTAAAACTCATATTGATAACTCTTGCTCGTATATTATTTAGTTATGGTTATTAATATAAATTCTCTCTTGAAACTCTATGCCTTTGGAATTCGAGAATATTTTCTCACCAACAATTTTAATGGAATCTGTAACATACCTTCACAGTGCATATTTTTCAAGGTCGAGCCATCAGGACAAATGCAGTACTTGTCATTCCAGATGAATCCCTTACTGAATGTGCAGTTAGCTCCAGTGCCACAGTCACATGCTAACGAAAGGGAAAAATTTAGTGTTTATTTATATTTACATTAAAGTTTATTTATATTTAATAATTGAATTTTCTTTTACATGCCTTCTAATTTTTTAGCAGGTAGCATTTATTATGCTTGTTTAGTAACATGCCTCAAGCTAACTATTCGACTATTCTAGATAAACTTATTTTATATAGAAAAAAATTTGGCATGATATCATATTAAAAGTAAAAGACCTGTGTGTGTAAATTAAAATAAATTGACAAAAATAAAAGATAGAAAGAAAAATGTCTCAAATAACAATATTATATAAGCATTATTATTTCAATATAACTAAAAAATTCTATTGGAGCGACGAATCAAGTTATATTATCTGGCAACTCGATGAGTGAGGAGACTACTAGGCGAGTGTTCTGAAAGTGACTGTAGTGTGCCAAAAGTGGAATTTGACGGTATAAAGTTTTGAGGGTGTTTTTTATTGTTTGACCTGAATCCTGTGACGGGTCTATTCGCGAGATATTCCTACTAATCCTCTCGGGGAGACTTTGGGGCTAGCATTTACATTAATTCACAGCCTTTCAAGAAGAACACGAGATAGATATATGTAAATTAGTTTGACTATATAAAGTCTAGGTTTTGTAGAGGTAAGGGAGAAGGAGCCGTGAAGCTGTGAAGTAAGTGTGAACACTGAAGTATTTACTTCACAAACCTAGCCTCGCGTTAAGAGAGTAATTGCTGAGATTAAATTATTAGATTGAAGATTTAAGATAGTAGAATCAGAATTAGTTATCGGTGCATTAGGACTTGTTCTCCTTATCTATTTCTGGTAGAAGGGTTTACTTTGAATTGAATATTAGGAATATATAATCGACGCTTTAGATATCACTCCTAGGTTTCTTCTAATAATTTCACTTTTGATTGTTTAAGTGCGTGTTCAAAGTCTGAATAAATCTAATTGTTATTATGGAGTTTGTTGGTGATGCTTTGCTTCCCCCCACACCTAGAGACGTGCTGGACAGAGAGGGGGGTGCCATTTAGAACCCCTCCCCCACAACCCTTTAGCTTAGGCTCATGAAACTCTTAAAAATAAAGCTCCTCCAGCCTCATCCTCATTCCACTGTGCCGACGTCGTGGCTACAGTTGGGAGAGGGCGATGCCTCTTTCGACGGGTCCGTGCTCTTATCTCTGTCGTTAGGCCTGTGCAGAGGGGGACTGCCAAAGGAGAATTGGACGCACCTGTTGATTCTCAAAGAACATCTAAGGGTTGGATTTGACTCTCGACTGCCAGCTACACCTCAACGCTTTAAATTGAGGAAAGGACTGACCAGTTTTATTTTGCTAGAATGGGGGACAACTCCTGCTGCAACAACTAAAAATCTAATGAATAGCCTTGCCCAATGTTACTGCTGCAAGAGATGGCATATCACACAGGTATCCGGATATTTTATATCACACTATGTATACGTACATAAGTATGTAACAGACACACCCACATAAATAAGTTTGTGAAACGTACGTAGATGCTTATAAAAGTTGTTTGCATATATACGTGGAAAGAATCGTTATGCTAGATAGGTGGATACACACACACACACAAAAAAAAAAGAACGCTGTTTGATTATAAAATGAATTTAGAATCAATACATTTTCAAGTTTTTCTTTTGTTATTTATGTACAAGATGTGACACAAAAAACGAGAATAAGTGTGTAGTTTGAGAAAAGAGGGGAATAGGCTACAACTGTTTTGGTGACTCATCCCCCGCACCTCCCCTATCCGTGTGGTCAGTTTCGCCCTAATCGATCACGCTGTTTGGGAGCATTGCGTCCTTGAGTGAACACGTGTAACTGCATTCTGCCGGAAAAATGTAGAATCAACATCAAATTTCTTGCGAAATTTGAGAAATCAGCCATGAAAATATTTCAAATATTAACCGAGGCTTATGAAGATGAAACTTTGTCTCGCGCACATTTTAATGGCGTAACTGGTTTTCAGGGGGAAGGAACGGCGTGGAAGTTTATGAACGTACTGGGTGCTCAAGGTAAGCGATTACAGACCAAAACATTGCCAAAAATTCGTTATATGTGAGTGGGTTCCCTCTTATATCAGTAATCAGACTGTTAATCAATCCCACAACATTCAAGTGTGTGAATGCCGAAGGGAACTACTTTGAAGGTGATGATGCCACAAAGAATTGATTCTGTACGTACAATGATTTATGGACCAGTCTCGTTTCTTATTGTGTCACATCTAATATATAAATACATTTGTCACCGGGTTTAATTCGTATTTATTTTTTATCCGAATATTATTTTTTTTATCTGTTTACTTAAACAGAGTGGCATCTAAGCATATGGCAACAATTTTTTTCCTGCTTGTATTGGATATATATACAAATCTCTAGCAACAGTTATTTATGTTCCATTGGCTAGATATGTTATTCGAATCTTGGATTGAGATGTATACGCTGAAATTCATGTATTGTGTTTGTGGGACTTGAATGCTCTATTGGATGCTATTCTTTTCACGATTCAACTGTAATAACAGTGAGTATGCTCCAGTGTGTTGTGTTTGCTGAGTAGAATTTTACATAATATTCGAATACATCACTTAAAATGTTGACATTTGTGTTCGAAATATTTTGTATACAAATCCTCTTCTTAAATTCCTTACATTTAACCCTTAATGCATATTGTTAACAAGTGTTTACATTCCAGTACCGCTTCCGAACTCATATTAATAATCATAGACAATAAATCATGTAGGAAAGAAAAAACTTGACATTACTTTTGTTGGGTAAGTTATATTTTCTATCGATATTTGAATGTGGTGGGTGCTAAACTTCAGAATATTTCTTGGAGAGATTATTCTATACCGAGATCTATAAAGAAGTGATTTATCTAAAATTGAAAAAAAATACTTCTTTCCTGTTGTTATACTTAAGCTATCAAGGTTTAATATTGTATTCTAAAATTTTCTTTATATATACCAGATTTTTGGCTAATACTGTATGTTGGTGAAATACTACTACTTACTCATTGTTATTTGGCGATGTTATTGGATTCTTTTAAATATGGCTGCATTTCCACAAAAATGATTTTTTTTAATATTCAAAACAAAAAAAATTAACTTGCATTTAAAGGTTAAACGAGATTTTTATTTAATGCATTCAGTCTTTTAATTTTGATTGATAAAGTTTTCTTGCAGCACTGCCTTTTTGCGCGAAATAACTTAGCACCATTTTTATTTCTTTATAATGTTAAAATTTATCTCGAGTAGGTAATATCATAAACAAATATTTGCAGATCACAATTTTTTGAACGATGGCTTACAGTTGAATATAATTTGTAGGAGGAAAAAAGCATAGAAATAACAGACACAGGATTTAATCTGAAAATTAGTAATAAAGTAATTAACACCTATTTGGTGAACATTTTTATGAACTGCATTTTATATTCTGAACAGTGTAGCGTATTCTCAGGTGTTTCCCATTAAATTAATCTCATCAGGTGGAAGTTTGACGAGAGAACCTTGCTCTATGAAGAAATGGTGATGTATAAAGCGAGGAGGAGAGTGAGTGAATTACGTATTATGCGATTAAATTCTTGAAGATGCTAGAAAATCACACAGAACAATCAATTCTGGAGAAAAGTCTGAAATAAATCCATGCGAAAACAGCAAGTGTCTTTAAAGATAAAAGAATAACAACTACACCTTAAAAGTTAATTAAAATTTATAGTCTAGGTTAAGTTTCTACAAAGTAAATAGTTCCATACACATGATTCTTTTTGATATTTTAAGTGAAAACAAATTAGGTTCTTATAAATTTTATGTAATATTTCTGAATAACTTGGCTTCAATGATGTCCTCAGAATGCAAGCCACCCCAGTAACTATTTTGTTGTTCTTTAGCTGATTCATAAACTAAGAGGGACGTTCCGAATGTAATTTTTTCAAAAGGTAGGATGGTACATAAGGTGAAACAGTCCCCAAAAGAAATTACGTTCGATGTTGGTGAAAGATTAAAGGAGCGTCAGTGTCGGAAGAATGACGCGTGCGCAGTGCAACGAGGAAGAGAGAGTAGTAGCTGAAAGGTGTGCCTGAGATAATTTGATTATGAGTCACGATGGCAGACATACGTATGCTTACAACGTGATCGCCAACGGAAGTGTGTGCTGCTATCCGGCATGAATGGTCCCATGGTAACTACTTATGCTTACGTCATCCATGAAGTCCTTCAGACCGTGTATCGTGAAGAGATCCTGTTTCGTCAAATGATTGGTCGCTGGTGTTGGATGTTCATTGAAGGAAGGCAGAATGTGCTGCTTCTGACCTTGTCTTCAGGGACATTTGGATTTTAACTGACAGCTGTGATTCTATACAGCATCTTTCTCGTTGGACAACTGTTGGGGATATGACATGCCTAAATATTCTGGATGTTGTGGGTCGACTTTCTTCTAGACAATGTATATACTTTCCATGGGTCCCCTCCTATATTGGATTGAATGGTAACGAGATAGCTGATAGTTTGGCCAAGTCTGCCACTACTGAAACTTTGCTGGGTGATATTTTTCTTACTTTTGCTGAACTCTCCTCTAATAAAATGTTAGCATTGAATGCATTGTGGAGAATACCCCCTGCTCACCCTTGGTATTTTGGGAAAAACCCTCGTTGGTGCCACCAATTTAATATTCCTAGGTATCAGCAGATGGCTTTGTCGCGCTTTTTTAGTGGCCACATCAAGTCTCTGACTTTTCAACAGGGCCGGAAAGTCTTCTCGGAATGTCCTAATTGTGAGGCTGATCAGGCCTCTCCCAGTCATATTTTGAATTGTTTCATATGACAAGGTCTTAGGAAATCCTATCTTATTTCTGGATTTTTTGGAGATAATTGGTTTTATGGAGATGGTGTAGCTGAGTTACATCATCTGGGATAAGAAATACCAACAACAACAGAATGTGGCGGATGAAGGTCGCAATGGGCGTTCCTCCGGATCAGCAAATGAAAAAAAACATTTCTAGACTGCAGGGTGTGGCGTATATCAATGACGTGGAGGCATCCAAGTTCCCATTGAAGAAAGCATCCATGCAAAACAGTGCTGAGATGAAGTAGACTTGTGACGGGTGCTTACGCGTTTCACTAACCTTCTCTCGCATTCTTTAAATAATTTATTTATTTCAACCAATCTCCACCGAGAGCCAAAAGTGTGACTTATGCAAATGAGATATTTTATATAAGATCAGGTTTAGCAAGTTCGAAAATGATATAAAAGGGGGAAATGAAATGAAGAAAAAGGAATTGAGAGAGTAGTTTTTCTAGTGGAAATATAGTCGTCGGGAGAAAAGTCTATTGAAAGGTATACATAAAATCACTTCGCGATAGAACTGAGAAATAGCTGAGATTGAAGCCACTTATTAAAGGAATCTAAATATTGAAGAAGTATTTAGAAGAACCTGCCATAACTAAAGATATCAGGTTAGTTTAATTTCCCAAATTAAATATAAGTGTGTAGCTTAATTGTACGCGTCGACTGCCGTAGATTCAGTTAAGATTCCGTCGTTCATGATTATCGAATTCTTGTCATACTCCACTGTGTTTTATTGTTCTTAAAAATTGAATAGTATTTGTGTAATTTCTCAATTAAGAAAAGTTAATAAATAAGGTTGATTTATTGAATAAGTAGTAATCTATTATGAATTCAACACATTCAGATTTAGATAATACGCGAAGGGGAGTTAATAATCTTATAGGTAGTGATAGACTACGACACTGGCGCCCAACCGAAATACCGGAATTAAGAGCAAGTGCAGGATTTAGAGTTTTGCCGGAATTATTTTTTTCGGGTAAAGAAAATGTATCTGAGTTTATTTCAGATATAGACGATAACATAGCCTACTATGAAATACCGGCGAATCTAGCATGTGCGTATTTAAAGGGTCATTTAATTGGGAGAGCGTTAGACTGGTTTGAGGTTATCGGATTCGAGTGTGTAAATGAAGAAGCGACTGCACTTGCAACGCTTAAAAAGAAGTTGTCGGATAGTTTTCCTGTAGTACGGAATAAATTAGAGTTAGAGGCTCAGTTTTTTTCATCGAAACAACGGAGAGGTCAAGCCCCGTCAGACTTTATTTTCCAGCTATTAAAGGTCCATAAGGCTTTAAATTTGAATTAAAGCCTCTTTGAATTATGATGAGATAAAATTGGTCGATCACATTGTAATGCGACTAGAACCCCAAATAATGGATTATTTAGAAGTTCGAAACCCCACAACGAAAGCTCAGTTGATAGAGTTGGTAGACCGGTATGAGGAGCGTCATAGCTGCAGGGAAAACCAGGGTTCGAGTAATAATTTTGCTGGACGAGGTTGGGATATAAGTAGGAATCCTGAGGAAAGAAGAAATAATGGAAATTGGAGAGATACAGGGGCCGGAAATAGACAAAATGATCAAAGAGGACTAAGCAGGGGTGCGAATAATTGTTCTCGTCATAATTATCAAAATCAAGGATTCGAGGGAGGAAATCGCTACAACCAACCAAATCAGCAAACAGACCGGTATCAGAACCGTAGGATGGTGGTTAGGAAAGGTCCTAGTGATGATTTAGCAAAGCAGAATTGGAGGCGTGTTGATTGCAACAGCGAAATGCAGAGAAATGCCAATTTAAACTTCTAAGCGATCGTGTTGCGGGAGGTAAACGGTCGCTAGTTGAGTCAAATCCTCCTAATAGAATTAAACGTAATTCATTACGATTATCACCAGTTGATCTTCCATATGTGCCAATTCTTTTGCATGATACTTTTATAAAAGCTCTCTGGGATACAGGTGCGGAAAAGTCATTTATTTCAGAAAAAACATACCGATCATATTTTTCTTTTTGCCCTATTAAAAAATCGTTAGCTGAAGTAGTTACAGCTCAAGGGTCACAATGCAGAAATTAGGCACAATTGAGTTAAGAATTAAAATAAGAGAATTTTCGAAGTTGTGGAAATTTCATGTGATTGCTGAGATGCAATATCCATGCATCCTAGGTATTGATTTTATGTCACATGCGAAGATTAGTTTTGATTTTTTTACAAAATCGTTAATCATTCCGGATTCGAAGATTGAGAAAGTGGCAATTTCGGACAAACCGGTTCAGATAGATTTATCAAACACTAAGTTAAATGCAGAGCAAAAACAGAAATTGCAGATTTTGTTTAAGGAATTTCAAGGCTTTTTTTCAGTTAAACCTGGTCTGACACATGTGTTTTGTCATGAAATTGATACGGGTGATAGTCCTCCTGTTTTTTCGAGACCTTATCGCTATGACAGGGTCAAACAGGGTATCATTAACCAACATGTTCAGAAAATGTTAGACGATGGAACGATAATTCTAACAACATCGCCTTACGCATCTCCAGTTGTTTTATGTCAGAAGAAAAACGGGTTGCCGTTAGATGACCCAGAAGCTTATAGGTTTGCAATAGATTATAGGAAATTAAATGCAATCACGAGATATCCGCGATATCCGCTACCAATAATTGATGATTTGATCACTAATATTCCACACACCGAAATTATGTCATCACTTGATTTACGCAGCGGATACTTTCAAATGGCAGTAGACCCCAAAGGTATTCATAAGACGGCATTTGTTACAAAAAATGATACTTTTGCATTTACTCGCATGCCATTTGGCCTTTCGGGGGCAGCTCCAAATTTTCAAGGGCAATTGAAATGAAACTTAAACCAGTTCTCGGGCATTTTACCCACTGCTATATGGATGATGTTATCATTTCATCTCCATCTTTTGAACGCCATGTAGAGCACTTACGAGAAGTATTCAGATTGTTGAAGGAGGCTGGTTTAACGTTGAATCGTGAGAAATGTCATTTCGCGAGGAAACAATTACGTTATTTGGGTTTAGTTATTAATAAAGAAGGAGTTAAAACAGATGAGGAGAAGGTAAAAGCAATTCTTGAAATGAAACCTCCGAAAACTGCAAAACAGGTAGCAAAATTTTTAGGAATGGCGGGTTGGTATCAAAAGTTTATTAAGAACTACGCAGACATGTGTGAACCCTTATATAGTTTAAAACGAAAAAACTCTAAGTTCTGTTGGTCGGAATTAGCGCAGGAAGCCTTTGATCGTATTAAGAAAGCACTGACAGAAGCTCCAGTGTTACAATTACCAGATTTTTCCCAAGCTTTTGAACTTCATACGGATGCTAGCTCAGTGGGGGTAGGAGCAGTATTGACACAGAATAATAGGCCTATTGCGTTTGCCTCAAGAACATTAAACCGCGCTGAAAGAAATTATAGTGTGACGGAACGTGAATGTTTAGCTGTCATATGGGCATTAAATAAATATCGCACGTATTTCGGATCCTTGCCGGTTAAAGTGATAACAGACCATGCTGCACTTACCAAATTAACGAATGGAAAGAATTTGTCGTCTAGAATGATAAGGTGGACGCTTAAGTTGGCAAATTTTAATGTGGAATGGGAACATCGCCCAGGTACGCAAAATGTAGTGGCTGATATGTTGTCTAGAAACCCGTTAGAAAGTAATGAAGAACCAAAGGTGTCTTGTACGGTGATTAGGTCGTTAGTATTATCGTCCAGAGAACAGTTGAGAGAGGAACAGAGAAATGATCCGGAGTTAGGTCATATCTTGCGGTTTTTAGAAAATCCTGACGATAGTTCCATTAATGAGTCAATCTGTGGAAATTGGTCCCACGACTTTAAACTAATTAACGGATTGTTATATTATTCAAAATATACAACCACACTAGGTGAATTAAGAGTATTTATACCCAAAACATTACGTAAAGATGTTATGCGAGAATTCCATGACTCGCCGATGGCAGGCCATCTAGGCAAAAAGAAAACCTACTTAAAATTAAAAGACGCGTGTTATTTCTCGTACATGAGGAAATACATTTATAAATATGTAGCAACCTGCGACCAATGCCAAAAATTCAATTATAAGAACGGATTACCAGCTGGTCAATTAATTCTGATAGTAACGAATTTTCCAAATGAAATCGTATCTTTAGATTTATTATGCCCATACCCTGCAACTAGTCCGGAACGCTATAAATTTATTTTAGTAATAACAGACAATTTTTCTAAATGGGTTGAAATAGTTCCCTTAAGGAAAGCTTCGGCTAAAGCAATTGCTAATGCATTGTTTGAAAATTATATTTCGCTTTATGGAGCTCCTGTAAAGTTAGTCAGCGATAACGGCCCCCAAATGATATCCGAAGTTTTTGAGCAAGTATGTCGCCGGTTGAACATAAAACACGTTAAAACTGTGGTATATCGTCCACAAGCTAATTAAACGGAAAGAGTTAATCGTACTCTTTTAAAAATGATTTCGAGTTTTGTCGCGGATAATCACACTAACTGGGACCAATTTCTGCAAGAGTTCAGCTACGCTCTAAGGACAGCAGTACATGAGACAACGGGTAAAACACCGGCGGAATTATTTTTAGGTCGAAATTTAATCACTCCATTTCAAAAATTAATAATGGTAACTGATGGATCAGACTTAGTTTGTGGGAATATAGAAAAATTGTTTGAAGAGGCTAGAGTACATACAAAGTGCTAGCACGAGAAGTGGGCGAAATATTATAATAAGAAGAGGCGTGAAGTTAATGTGAAGGTTGATGATCTAGTGTTAGTTCAAACTCACCCGTTGAGTTCGGCAAGTAAGAAAATAGTGGGTAAATTTATGCCAATTTTTGAGGGCCCCTATAAAGTTCTGAGTGTAAAAAATAACAATAATTTAGTAAAATTAAAATTTGGTAAAAGAATAACTGTTAATGTGGATCAGGTGAGAATTTACCATCAAAAGAATCAGGAGACAGTGTTGCTGAATCGGAAATTGCGAGAAGTAGTGATCATAATGCACTAGCATCAGACAGGTCGGATGATAGGCAGCCGAGATTAGTGCAATCAGAAAGTAATGGGAATTGTCGTAGAGGATCAGAATCAGGAAATTTAGAAGGTAGTAGAGATATAGTTACGAATAGACGCAACGGAGAGGAGGTGAGAAGGAAAAAACGTGAGCGAACGGAGTCTGCTGTTTCTTCGGGGGGTGATGTGTATAATTTCAGGAAGAGAAAACCACGTTGGACAGAGAGAGAGAAAAGAGGAAGACCAGACTCTTGGGTGGAAAACATACAGAAGAAGAAGAGACCAGAGGCCCAGGTATCCCGAGACAAGAGAAAGTTGACCTCGTCAATGCCGTCTCGTCCCTCCAGAAAGCGGTATAGAAAGGTGGAAGAAAGTAATTCTGAAGGAACAATTCCAGGACCATCATGCAGTGAACAGTGGAAATCAGAAAGAGCAATTCCAGTACCATCCCACAGATTCAAATACAACTGACCCCAGCAAGAACGGAACTGCCCTTACAACCTTCGGAGCCGACGTCGAGTGGACAGCAGCCAAATTCAAAATCTCGCAAGTAAAAAGAACGCCTCAGCAGGAGCATATCAGCTTCAGCAGACTCAATGGAAGAGGAGACCCAGAAGGTGGGAGCGCAGAGGACAGCCCTAGGACAAGGTCATCCAGTACAGAGGCCATGGTTGGTGACAAAGCCTATGCAGAGATTGGATCTAAAGACTAGCCAGGTTGTATAATTCTAATTTGTTTATTTTTCCTCTGACAGACAGTTCGGAGTATTTTCCATGTGGGCTAGCCTATTTTTTTGTAAAATTAGCGTACAAAAGTTACTGCGTTGTGTGTATTTTCATATCGGTTGAAAAAGCTTTTGTATTTAATTTTTTTCCAAATTGTGGAAAAACATTTGTTGAATTGCAATTGTTTTGCTACACTTTAAAGACGAGGCTTTATATGTGAGATTACTTGTATTGTTTGTTGTAATATATTCTATGTAAAAAATGTATATATTTTTGTGTGTAATTATTAAGATGTATAAGTAGTGTCTGGTTTCTGGGCGCGGCGTAATGAGGAATACTAAGAAAAAACATTAACAGCGCAGCGCGATTGATTGGGAATTTTTTGAAAATGAAACCAGATAAGGTTATTTTTTTATGAAACTATATATGTATAATATAATGTATGCCATATTTTATGTCAATAAGGAAGTTGTATAAAAGTTCTGTGCATTTAATGTCATGTTTTAGAAAAAATTGACAAGGTTTCCTTTCAGGGCAGCAGTCCCTGAACATAGTGATGAGATGAAAGTTTGATGTCGTAAGAAGATATTATTGTAAAATTTTTTTATATTTATTAGCACTTAAGTAAAGTGCATGACCAGGGTTTTTTCCTTGAAAGGTTTCCCCCTGATCTTCGCCCGAATGGGATGCACTGTAGGGAACGTATGTACAAGATCAATAAATTAGAGTGGAGTACCCCTTTGAGTAGTCATTTCTGTGTGCTAGTTTAATTAAAGTTTCTAAGAGAGTTAAAATTTTCTGCAAATTCAGTGTTTTCAAGCATTCTAAAGTTCGTGAGTTAAAACTTTCTACAAGTTCAGTATTTTCAGGCATTCTAAAGTTCGTGAGTTAAAACTTTCTACAAGTTCAGTATTTTTAGGCATTCTAGAGTTAGTTAAAATTTTGTGCAGGTTCAATGTTTTTTAGACGTTAAGTAAATTAAGCGAGTTTTTTCAGGTCGTTTAGACCTTCAATAAGTCACGCTTTTTTTCTCGGAGGGGGGTTGTGACGGGTGCTTACGCGTTTCACTAACCTTCTCTCGCATTCTTTAAATATTTTATTTATTTCAACCAATCTCCACCGAGAGCCAAAAGTGTGACTTATGCAAATGAGATATTTTATATAAGATCAGGTTTAGCAAGTTCGAAAATGATATAAAAGGGGGAAATGAAATGAAGAAAAAGGAATTGAGAGAGTAGTTTTTCTAGTGGAAATATAGTCGTCGGGAGAAAAGTCTATTGAAAGGTATACATAAAATCACTTCGCGATAGAACTGAGAAATAGCTGAGATTGAAGCCACTTATTAAAGGAATCCAAATATTGAAGAAGTATTTAGAAGAACCTGCCATAACTAAAGATATCAGGTTAGTTTAATTTCCCAAATTAAATATAAGTGTGTAGCTTAATTGTACGCGTCGACTGCCGTAGATTCAGTTAAGATTCCGTCGTTCATGATTATCGAATTCTTCTCATACTCCACTGTGTTTTATTGTTCTTAAAAATTGAATAGTATTTGTGTAATTTCTCAATTAAGAAAAGTTAATATATAAGATTGATTTATTGAATAAGTAGTAATCTATTATGAATTCAACACATTCAGATTTAGATAATACGCGAAGGGGAGTTAATAATCTTAGAGGTAGGGATAGACTACGACAGACTGTGCAACAATTCCTTGCATCGCGGGGCACTGAGTTTTACCACAGTGGTTTCTTCGAACAATTTTCCCGCGACAATAAATGACTCAATGTCGGTGGTGACTATGTCGAAAAATAGTGCAGGGTATAGTTCATGTGATGAGAGGACTCAAAAATTTTTTTTAAAAATAAATTTTCCTTGAAAAAAATAACGAAACTTACATTCGAAACGTTTCTTCAGTAAATGGTATATATATGGTACTAAAGGCGAAATTGAAATAACCATAAGAAAATAGACCTTTATCTTGATAATGCTTGAGATTATAGAGGCCCAGCCAGGTTCAGTATTTCATTTTTGTGATTCAATAAGGCCCTAGTATTAATATGCATCGAGTGAACTAAAATATCAGCATATAACAGCTTCTAAGACAAATAATTGAAAGCAAAATCTTACCTTTGCATACGTTATCGTCATATTTTCCAAATTCTGGAAGGCAGTCACAAATTTCTTCGTCAGACGCAGTTAGACGACATTTCCCATTTTCGCATTTACACACTGTCCAAAGAAAGGGGGGGATAATTAGATTTATTTAAATTGAAAAATTCATTATAACATTCAAAAACAAAAATAATCTGATAAAAGTTTAAAAAGATGCACATAAAATGTCGAAATAAAATCAGTGTGTAATTTCAGAAGTAGTGCAAGCCTACAAAAATATTTTTTGAACAGAAGAACGCACATTTTTCCGAAAAAAAAAATACACTCATTGTCATAAAAACTTGCACACGAAGGAAAATTGTGGGATCGTAACATTATTAATAAAGGTACACTCGGGGAAGATATGCAAATTATTAGAAATGCAGCATGGTGGCGCATTGCGCAATGCCACTAGAGGGCGTTGAATTTTGTTCTCTTTGGAGTATAAAACAGCTAAACAGAGCTTGTTTGAGTGTACTTAATCTTTTTCAAAGGAAACGCTGAGGCAGACATGCCATTCCGCCGTCATCGAAGATAATATGAGCAGTTGTCAGAATTCGAGAGGAGAAGAATCATCGGAATGATGGAAGCTGGGTGGTCAGCTCGGCGAGTACTCATTAAGTACATCATTCTGATTTGACTGTGAGGAGGTGTTGAGACCAGTGTACAGCATTTACACGTCGATCAGGCTCAGAACACCCTCGACAGACCAGTCTTCGAGAAGACCGTCACATCGCACGACACGCAAGCGTAGCGCCAACTGCCTCAATGGCCGCTCTACAGACACAAGCAGCATCTTTACTACTGGCTCCTGTGTCTTCCCGATCCATTGCTAAGTGCCTGTCTGAAGGGCATCTGGTATCGTGGAGTCCACTCTGTGTGCTGTCAAGAACACACACCTACCCAATGCCTCTGTTTGGAGTGATATCGTGCATTACGGGATTGGACTACAGCTGAATGGAATCAGGTCGTCTTCAGCGACGTATCTAGATTAAATTTGAGCAGTGATGACAATCGTGTTCGTGTGTATAAGCCCCGCGGTGAACGCCTCAATCCTGCCTTCGCCTTACAGCTATGGACTGCTCCCACAGCTGGTGTGATGGTATGGCGTGCCATCATGGACGTCTTAAAGCATGGGCCAACTGTGCCCGGGCCTAGGGCCTCCGCCTCAGTGGGGTCTCGTTTTCTTTTCTATTGAGCCTTAATTCGAATAATTTTAACGGTCAAATGTTATTTCCGGTTGTATTCTACGGGAAACTGAGAATTTCGGACTATGTCAGCGAGCAACAGTGGCAAGACTATATTATTATGTGATAACCGTCATCCATGTATAGTTCTAGGTCTACCACATACACCAAAAATCCTTAAGTCAAAGAGTGATCGATCCGATTTGAGCTATTGCAAGTCTAGTAGCGTAACGGAGAGCATTAGGGTCCCCTGAAAAGTCAGGTTTGGGGGCCCAAATAAGATTTTACAAAGGATACGTACAGGCTTTGGCCTCCGTAGAATCCTAGCCCCCCCCGCAATTTAGGGGTTGCGGGTGTGTACGTTAAGCCACTGTGTAAGTCGCGTACATTTGTTTGTTTCGGGTTACTATTTGTACGAGTATTTGACAACGCGTATGTCATGTACTATCTACTTTTAAGGGTCGTAGGAGGGGCCCAGAGCCTCAACATGTCTTAAGACGTCCCTGGGTGCCTTTGCTTACGATACACGGTCACCCCTAATATTGATGCAAGGTACAAAGATGGCCCAGCGGCACGTTCCTGGCATCCTTCGGCCGCATGTGTTGTCACTCATGGCAGGGCTCCCAGTTTTCAACAAGACAATGCTCGGGTACACACGGCAAGGATGTCGCAAGACTTCTTCCGCCACATTATCACCCTTACCTGGCCTCTTCTTCGATCCCAAGATTTGTCACCAGTCGAGCATATCTGGGATCATTTGGGACAGCAAGTTGAACAATCTTCGAATTTGGTCGAACTAGAGGTGATTTTACTGAAACTGTGCAACGAGATGTCTCAGGACGCATACGGAATTTGTATGCCTCAATGCCCGCTCTTATAGCTTTGTGTATTCGAACTAGAAGGGGTCCAACAGAGTACTAAAACTTCCGTTCATTTGTACTTTTTTCTGCAGTAAATGATCCTTTTTCTTTGGTTTTCTCTAATAACTTACCTATATCAAAACAGTACTTACACATGTAAAATTTCGTTTAATTTTGAAGACTTTTACTTGGTGCTCAAATTTTTATGGCAATGAGTGTATATTCCTTTACATTGACAGGAGAAAGGGTTATCTTAAATCGAACATATTCCACCATTTTTGCATGAATTTGGATGACATGGCCTGAAATTTTTTTTATAATAAAGAATGACTTAAAATAGGGCAATAAGATTTATGAAAAATTTGTTTCTGGTATTTTAAATTTTTCCATAATGAAATCTACATTTGAAGGACCTTAAAAGGATATATTTTCATTAAAATACATAAAACAACTTTTTTCTTAGATTTTTGTAATACATTCTAAAAATGTTACATGCAGCTAAAATAGAATTACTGAGTGGGAACGACATGATACAGTCATTCAAAAATAAACTTTCCTAGACATGCAAGGTAACAGAAACACAGATACAGTACATGTAAATGAAATACTTACAATCATATAATGAACAAAAAATAGAAACACATATCAAAAGCACTGTTTTGAATCTTGAATATCTATCAGACATGAAAAAAAAAACTTTATATGCTAAAACTAAAATTTTACACATAACGTATCACAGGCATCATCATGCGAAGAAAAGAAGAGCTCAGTTGAAAACGATATTTTTAATCCCTGGATTACAAGAAAGAAAGCAATTCTTAAAATACACTTGATATAGTTTAATTTTGCTTAGAATTAAATGAAATTTTTATGAAATAAGTACTTGTTATGCGAGTATACCTTTTTCACATGTGTTTCCAAAGTAAGGCCCTTGGCAGGTGCAGTTGAAACTGCTTCCTTTAACTGTACAAGCTCCTCCATTTTGACAGGGTTTCGAGGCACAGGGATCCACTAGAGAAATCAGGAGAAATTTTTATGTAGATATATTAAATCTTCTAACATACATTTCTGAGGTACTGCAAGATAATAAAAAAAGAGAGCAAATATTCATTAAAAACGGAAAAAAATAATCTGTTTATCAAAATTTTAATTACATTTTTCACATTTGTCTCCAGTGTAGGGTGCTTTGCAGCTGCAATTGAATTTATTTCCTTTATTTGTACAAGTCCCTCCATTTTGACAGGGTTTCGATGCGCAGGGATCCACTACAGGAATGAGGAGAAAAATATGTATGTAAATATATTAAACCTAAAGGTTTCTTCCATGCAATTCTGAGATATAGTAAAATAACAATAAAGAGATAAAATATTCATTAAAGAGAAGAAATAGGCTGTACATATATATATTAATAACTTTGATTACAATTTTCACATTTGTCTCCAGCGTAGGGCGCTTTGCAGGTGCAAATGAAATTAGTTCCTTTAGCTGAACATATACCTCCATTTTGACAGGGCTTTGATGCACAGGGATCCACTAGAGAAATCAGGAGAAATTTGATGGTAAATATGTTAAACCTTCTAATGTAAATTTCTGAGGTACAGAAAAATAATAGAGTGAAAATATTCATTAAAAATTGGAAAAGATTCGCTGTATATTAAAAATTTTAATTACATTTTTCACATCTGTCTCCAGTGTAAGGTATTTTGCAGCTGCAATTGAATTTAGTTCCTTTAGCTGTACATATTCCTCCATTTTGACAGGGTTTCGATACACAGGGATCCACTTGGGAAATCAGGAGAAATTATTTGTAAATGTATTAAAATTTCTGATATAAAATTCTGAGATACAGAAAAATAATAATAAAGAGAGGAAATATACATTCAAGAACCAAAGCATTATGACCACATCTACATTTTGCAATGAACTCGCCTGGATGACGTGGAAGGCACGTGATCAGGTGGAAGTGGTATTTAACTGCTGTTGGAGAGTCTGAAAAATCATTCTTTCGCTTATTTCTGTGTGTGATGGGAAAGGTTGCGGATCTAAGCGACTTTGATAGAAGGCAGATTGTAATGGCTCGAAGGCTCGGAACAAGTATTTCCGAAACTGAACGACTCGTGGGTTGTTTGCGATCTACAGTTGTTAATACTTATGCAAAGTGGATGAATGACGATGAAATCAGTAGTAGACGACATGGTGTTGGACGTCCACACGCTATCAAAGAAAAAGGTCGTAGGAGACTGTCTCACATGGTGAAGCAAACCCGGAGCCAGAGAGTGGCTAAGCTGACAGCCCAATACAATGCAGGGCCAAGTAGAATAGTATCGGAGCACACTGTTCACCAGACACTGTTGGATATGGGGCTACGCAGCAAACGTCCCACTCGTGTGCCTTTGCTGACCAAGCATCATCGCCAACTGCGCCTGCGCTGGGCATGGGAACATCGCGACTGATCCATGGATCAGTGGGAGAGAGTTGCCTGGTCAGATGAATCACGGTTTGTCAATCATCACGCCGATGGCCGTGTAAGAATACGCCGTCTTCCAGGTGAGCAGTTGCTCCCTCAATGTACAGTAGGTCATACACAGGCCGGTGGTGGTGGTATTATGCTTTGGGGGACGTCCTCTTGGGTGTCTCTGGGACCCGTGTTTGTGGTAGAGCAGACCATGAATGCTACAGGGTATCTGAACATCATTGCGGACCAGTTGCACGCCCCGTGTCACAAGGCTAAAATTGTGTTGGAGTGGTTCCAGGAACATGATGCTGAATTGCAGTTATTGTCCTGGCCTCCTAACTCACTGGATCTCAAACCGATAGAACACATTTGGGATGTCATGGGACGGCAGCTCAGTGTTCAAAGACCACCAATTCGCAATATCTCGGATTTGCGTGAGCGTCGCTTAAAAATCTGGTACAATCTGTCTCCGGCCATCTACCAAGGACCATGCCGAGGCGGGTTGAAGCTGTGTTTCGTGCCAAAGGTGAGTCAACTCGTTACTGACAGGTGGTCATAATGTTTTGGCTCTTGAGTGTATATTCATTAAAAATGGGAAAAGATCAGCTGCATATCAAAAAGTTTGAAATAAGGATAAATATGTATGTAAATATATTAATCCTTAAGATATCTTTCTTGCAATTCTGAGGTAAAGTAAATTGGGGTTATAAAGAGAAAATATATTCAGTATAACAGAAAAGTAAACTGCATATTAATAACTTTAATTACTTTTTTCACATGTTTCTCCAGTGTAGGGCGCTTTGCAGGTGCAATTGAATTTAGTTCCTTTATTTGTGCAAGTCCCTCCATTTTGACAGGGTTTAGATGCGCAGGGATCCACTACAGAAATGAGAAGAAATATGTATGCAAATATATTAAGATTTCTTACCTGCAATTCTGAGATAAAGTAAAATGATAATAAATAGAAAATATATTTAGTATAACAGAAAAGTAAACTGTACTTTAATAACTTTAATTACATTTTTCACATGTCTCTCCAGTGTAGGGCGCTTTGCAGGTGCAATTGAATTTAGTTCCTTTATTTGTGCAAGTCCCTCCATTTTGACAGGGTTTAGATGCGCAGGGATCCACTACAGAAATGAGAAGAAATATGTATGCAAATATATTAAGATTTCTTACCTGCAATTCTGAGATAAAGTAAAATGATGACAAATAGAAAATATATTCAGTATAACAGAAAAGTAAACTGTACTTTAATAACTTTAATTACATTTTTCACATGTCTCTCCAGTGTAGGGTGCTTTGCAGGTGCAATTGAATTTAGTTACTTTATTTGTACAAGTCCCTCCATTTTGACAGGGTTTCGATGCGCAGGGATCCACTACAGAAATGAAAAGAAATATGTATGCAAATATATTAAAATTTCTTTCATGTAATTCTGAGATAAAGGAAAACGATAACAAAGAGAAAACATATATATATTCAGTATAAGAGAAAAAATGCTGTATATTAATAACTTTAATTACATTTTTCACATGTGTCTCCGGTGTAAGGTGCTTTGCAAGTGCAACTGAATTTTGTTCCTTTAACAGTACATGTTCCTCCATTCTGACAGGGTTTCGATGCGCAGGGATCCACTACAGAAATGAAAAGAAATATGTATGCAAATATATTAAGATTTCTGACCTGCAATTCTGAGATAATGTAAAATGATAATAAATAGAAAATATATTCAGTATAACAGAAAAGTAAACTGTACTTTAATAACTTTAATTACATTTTTCACATGTGTCTCCGGTGTAAGGTGCTTTGCAAGTGCAACTGAATTTTGTTCCTTTAACTGTACATGTTCCTCCATTCTGACAGGGTTTCGGTGCGCAGGGATCCACTAGAAAAAGCAGGATAAATTTGTATGTAAATATGAATCCTCAAGATTCCTTACATAAATTTTTGGTAAAAAATAAAACGATATTGAAGAGAAAAAAAATTCAATAGTGGAAAAGAAAAGCTGTACAAGCTATCCCATCAAATGTGGATAAACTCTTTAGGGCTAGAATATTTTTTAATACATAAGACATTTATACCTCTTTATCTCTACGAGCTGGAGAATGTTCAAAGAATTATATCTATACGACAGGTAGTTTTCGAGAAAAACGTTAAAGAAAATATATTAAGTGGAACTCAGTTTACGGGGGGGGGGGGATTTTTTTGCTAAACATGAACATTCGTACTACTTTAATTTTATATAGGAGGATGTTCAAAATGTCCCTGTTGCATATGGAGGGTAACATGCGCGTCATCTAATGGTTGACTGTACACACTTCAGCAGCGTTGTATCCATAAAAGTGCATGCACCATGGAGACGTGCAATTTATTATATTTCTGAAGTAACTGGATCTTGATAAACTAATTCCTTAAGTTGCTTTCATTGGAGAAATCTCTCACAAGATCATGTGATGGCCAGAAAACAGAACCCGCCCGCCTAATACAGTGGTCTGAGTATCCGTTACTCAGCTAATGGGACATTAGAAAGAGGAAATGCACTGGAGGTTCATCCTGTTGGAATCATAGTCTTCCATATTGCTGTTAAGGGCATGCCATGTTGGACATCATTTAATACAGCTCGGAGAAATATCAAATTCAAATGTCCCGTGAACCTTTTAGGCAGAAAATATGGTTCAATTAATCGATTGCTTTGTATGCTGCTCCACAAACATTTAGAGAAAGTGGTCTCTACGAGTGGATTTCATGAAGATTGAAGTCTGACCAAATCTGGCAGTTGTAACTGTTGAAGACTCCATCAGATGGGAATTGTACTTCATCCGTTCTCGAAATAAGTGCCATGAAAGCATTATCTCAGCTTCATGATGTTGTAATAACAAAGAAGAGTCAATGCGTCGCTGAAAGTTGTGACGGATCTATACGCGGTTCCACTAAGCCTTTCTCATATCTTTAAGGTAAATATTTATTTCAACCAACCTTCATCGAGTAAGGGAACGTGATTTATGTAAATAAGGTACATTATATAAATTCGGTTTTCGCGAGTTGGCAGTAAGTAAGTTGTTGACACGCTGAAGTTGATACGTTGGATGTGTGCTAGTAGGAGTAAACATGAAGATTGGGAATTAGTTGTTAGTTGAAGATTGAAAAGGAGCGGAATGAGTTAAAGATTACAGAGCGCGGAGCCAACTACGTTGTTCAAGCTGAAGAGAGCTCCTGCAAGTTCCAGTGTAGGATCCGGTGCATAGAAAGTCAGGTACTGTGCGTTTGATTAAGTAGAAGCTAGTTATTAGTGTGCGACGTAGTTGTAATTGAGCGTATTTAAGCTGTCTTAGATTCAGTTGAGGGTCTGTAGTCCCCATGTTATAGAATCTCACCTCCACACTCTACTATATTTCATATACCTTAATGAGAATTGTATTGTGTCTGATCTATAATAAGAATTAATAAATTAGTTAGATTGAAAACATGTCTGTGGATTATTCTGTTTCTCCCACATATCTAGCCAGGTATACAGGTAGACAAGTGGGTTCGGATGTAAGAGGGAACCAAACGTTATCACAAAGTCAGCTGGATGCAGACCTTAAAGGATTGTGTAGCAATATGGATATAGCCCGTTAGCCCATAAAGTACCGTTACTCGCATTTATCTGCCTGTGGCTAGTGCGTGCACACTTCACTCGGGACATTCTTCCGTTAGTCCAAGTATTGCATTTTCCTGTGTCCACCGTTCGTTCTACCACCAACATCGTCGTGTTGCTTTATAGGGTGGAGTTAATATAGCTCTCCTTCACTCACTTTACCAACATCATAGAGATTGTTTGTCCAGTGCACATGTCCAATATTTTCCAGTTTTATGTTTCCTGAGGATGACATTGGTATCGGAAGGATCAAGTGATGGATGGCAAAGAAAACCGTAAGGAATTACTATTGCATTAGCCAAAAATAAAATACATGTCGCAATATTTACAACCCAAATATCGGTAACTACTAGTTGCTGCTTTTTAAACATGATTTAAACGGCGTGACGTCATTTCATGGGCCTCTATATGCGAGATGATTATTTCAAACATCTTCGTGCTAAACTTATGCAAATACTTAACTTAAGTTGCATACAATTACTAAAGTTTGCAAATGTCTAGCAAAAAGCTTACTTAAATTACCTGATGTCTAGTTACACACAAGATTTAAGTAACGATGTTTGTGATTCCAATAAAGGGTTTTTTTTTGTATACCAGATAAAACGGCATACAATTACTCTAGCAATTTTCTCACAAAAATTGTGGGTTGTACCGGTAGAGTTCTTTGGACTCGACTGTTTTCCAAAGAATGAATCTGGCTGTGCTGGCTGTCTTGATAGGTTATTTTGTATATTAATTACGTTTTTCACATGTGTTTCCTGTGTTAGGAGCTTTGCAATTGAAATTAATTCCTTTCACTATACAAGTACCTCCATTTTTATAGGGTTTTGATGCGCTATCCACTAGAGAAGTATGAACGTGAATATATATCAAACCTTAAGATATATTATATAAAACTCTGAGATAAAGTAAAATAACAATGGAGAGGAAAAAAGAGTTATCACAAAAAATAAGCTGTATAATAATGATTTTAATTACCTTTTTCACATGTGTTTCCTGTGTAGGGAGCTTTGCAAGTGCAATTGAAACTACTTCCTTTCACTATACAAGTACCTTCATTTTTACAGGGTTTCGATGCGCAGGGATCCGCTGGAGAAATTTGAATGTAAATATACCAAAACCTTAAGATTTCTTACATACAATTCTGAGATAAAGTAAAACAATAATAAAGAGGAAAAGAATATTTACTCTATAATAGATATAAAAACATGCCATATAATAATAATAATTTTAATTACGTGTTTTTTCACATGTATCTCCAGTGTAAGGCGCTTTACATGTGCATTTGAAGCCTTTTCCTTTGACTTTACACGCCCCTTCATTTTTACAGGGTTTCGGTGTGCAGGCATCAGCTAGAAATAATTCACGTGCATTTATAATCAGTAACTTTATGTTAAATTTCCCTAATTATAATTTAATAATGAAGTATAGATAAATAGATGAATGTAAGCCAATATGGGCCCATGTCAAATGTCACAGTAATAGGAAGAAAATCATTTTATGAGCTAAAATTTAAAATTTTAGGCGTCCACAAAGTTTTAAGGTTCGCGAACCTTCCCCTACATTTGGCTTTATCTCAGGTGTTGAGGGAAGAGAAAATATTGTAAAATAAGTTGTAATAATAATATTGTAGAATAAATTGCTGTAAAAATAATATTTTAAAAAAAATATTCGAAGTTTAGTAAGACTTAGGTAAAACACACACACTTATTTCATAATACTTAAAGTACTACGAGATAATTTTTAGAACCAAATATCTTTAAAGCAACATTAATGTACATACCAAAGTAAAAAAAATATCTAAATAAATATAGAATTTTTTTAGGAAAAAAAAAATGTTCTTATTTTACAGCTTATACTTATTTTTACTTTGGTACTTTGTTTTAGAATTTTTTTCTTTGGTACTTATTTTTTAGAATTTTTTTAGGAAAAAAAAATGTTCTTATTTTACAGCTTTATTTTTTTACGGGAAGATTCCGCCAAAAATAAAGATGGCACTGCACTTAAAAATTGTTTAAAAATAGTTTAAAATGTTTTATAAATGTAGCTTAGGAAACACAAAACTATCTACAAAATTCAATAAATACAATTTTAGGAAGAATAAAAAAAGACCTAGATTTAAGCAAAAAGATGCTAAATGAAAATGAAATTTACAAAATAAAACTACCTGATATGCAATCTTGCGAAATTATGTAGAATTACAGTAAAAAATAATAATTGAAAAAAATAAATACAATCTTGAAACAAATGATAAATATTAAATTGTTGCATATGCTTGCATAAACAACTTAAAGAATAGTTATTTTCAAAACAATAATTAATATTTTTCTAAATATTTTTAATTATGTCCTTATTTTATTAACCGAAATTGTTACATTGTAACTAACTAAGAAAAATATTTTTTGTGAATACAAATATGTATATTAGAGTTCCAAAAATGTACCAAAAGGAAATTAAAATTAAAGGAATCAGTTATTTTTAAAAATGTTACTTTTTAATTTATTATCCATAATACACAAGGTAATTAGTTTTGATATTCTCCTTATTTGTTTGAAAGAGGTTCAACAAATTGGGATAAAATTCAATATTAGAAGTAGATTCATTATTTTCCCCAAAAACAATTAAT
The DNA here is from genome assembly GCA_019973975.1 of Trichonephila clavata. Classification (NCBI taxonomy): domain Eukaryota; kingdom Metazoa; phylum Arthropoda; class Arachnida; order Araneae; family Nephilidae; genus Trichonephila; species Trichonephila clavata. The sequence goes on along the minus strand of BMAO01016438.1, from coordinate 39,460 downwards.
TCATTCAAAAATCTGGAAATATATAAAAATCATTATTACAAGTACATCTATTCTACGACTTACACGAATTTTCTTACTCGGTTTTTAAAAAAATGGGAAATATTTTATAAAAAATTTACAGTTATTTTTTTTAACTCCGTTCGCTTGGTTACTCGGCACATTTTAATTACATTCTATTTTAAATTCCAATTATTCCCTTTTAAAAATGAGGATTCCTCATTTTGTATGTACAGTCAAGCTTTTAATTCAATTGATTTAGATTAGTGAATTTTTAGCCACAGAATAGTGTACCTCATTGTGTTTTCCCAATCGGATTTTTTTAAACTTATTATTTACTGGCTTGTGATAAATAATTAGAGCTTTTGCAGCATTTTTATTCAACGAGTATGAGCAGTTTCATGCGAGAGAAATGTTTTGCAACAGAAAATAAAGACAAATCTTGAATGAATTGTGTAGATGACACAACTCATGGGAACTCCAATTGAAACCAATACAATTTGAAATTAGTTTTATTTAATGTCGAAATAACCGATTTAATTATGTATCTTTTAGTATGCCACTCATTCGGTATTGTGGTTAGTGACGCTGAATTTCCTAGGGCCTGGGTGGGTTCAAATTCCAGAAAAGGCATGGATGTTTTCATATGTAGCTCCTTTGCGGCATGGGGATACTCTAAATAGCGGTCGAGCAGCATGTCCTCTCGTGAGGTTGATGGAAAGGGGAAGAGAAGTGAGTGACCCCTGACTACTTCCAGGGAATTTTCCCTCAAAATTGAGGTGGAACCAAACCAAATTGTACTGTCACCTGCATGGTGCTCAAAGCTACGGCTAACGACAGGCGCACATCTAAGCCCTTTGCTGCAATGAATTTAGTGAGCCTAGACCTGACACCGTCAGTTAGGCGGAATTAGCAACAACAACATTCTAATATATTTTCGATTTACACGGTTTCAAGTACGAAAATTTATGCTTTATATTTATACGCTTGTTTTTCTTTTTTATATGCAGTTTTTATCTTCCACATAAATCGGGAGGATGCCTGAATATCTACTTTCTTAAAAATTGTATATTAGCTGAGCTATTGCTAGCAGGTTTACTTTGTGGTAAACCTTCGATTTGCTTCTAATGATTTCAATTAAAATTTTTATAAAGTTCTTTTAATATGAATTCAATTAGAGTTTTAAATGTTTGAAATTTTTTTTGTTTCTCTCTCAGTATTTTATGCACTCTGCAGATCGACAATAGTGCCACCTCAATGCTCGAAGATTCTGTTTGTGTTTCCTTTTCTTCTGGTCCACGGTGCGACTACTTTATTTATACTACTCTTGTACATAAATTACTCTTAAGACCAAACATTTAAACAAACAATATATTTTTTAATAAAAGTTTATATGGGAAAATATTTTAGAAAGCAGTTTATCTCAAAAGGCCATTACTGGACTGAATTCTGTACTGGATGTAAGCATAACGGATGTGGAAAGATACAAGGTTGCAATTTCAATTCATTTCGAATCATTCAATTCATTTCGAATATCATTAATAAACAGTGATGAAAAATTATTTATTATTAGTAGTAGCATTATTAATTCAAGTATTTTACATTTCCTTAAATATGAAAAGACAAATAAATATAAAAATTAAAAAAAACATTAATTTTTTACACGTTATTTATTAAATAAAACCAACTTCTTTATTTCATCGTGTATGGATTTGGATTATGTGAAACGTATCCCCTTTTTGCATATCAAATCGTAATTTTTGCCCGGTGTTTTACATGGCATTTCGAAGAATATGTCTGCCACGTAAAAAATATTTAGTATTTGTAGAAAGCATTTCTCAAAGCGTAGCCTATTTTTGTTGAGCTATTTAAAAACAAATGATCCAATAAAAACTGTGAAATCACACATAATGATTTTTAAATGCTGCCATGGTTTTTTGTGTACTGTGAATAAGTTATCTCGTATTACAGTATAAACTAGTGTCATATTTAGGAGCCGAGCAATAGGTTACAAATATCACCTGAATAATTTCAGCCTTATTAAGAGGTTGAGCAAAAGGCTAAGCAAATATTTTTTGAAATTTTCGTATTAAATTTTGGTATTCCTATAATTATAGTAGAGTTAAAATCTGTTGCTCTTTTTCGTCGACGGTGTTTTACTAAAATCGAATAAACAGCTTTCACTGGCTTCCAAAGCCTTCTTTTAGCGAATCAGAAATTTGTTTTGAATTTTAGAACACATAATAATGTCATCTTCGAAAAAGAGGATTTTTTAACGAAATAAGGGTGTATTTTCTTAAAAATGCAAGATGAAGCATTTTGAAAGAGAGAAAAAAATTATTTGATGTAACAGGGCAGACGCTTTGCAGTTTTCACAGTTAAATATCAATAACTAAAAAAGTTTTAGAAATTCCAAAATTAAATTTTGTACATCCTGTAATGACTTGAATCAGCTTATCAAAACAATTTATGACAAGGAAAATGAACTTGAATATTTTTACACTCGTTCCGAGATTGGGATCACAGTCTGTTTTACAGTAAAGTTCAGCTCGTCTCAAACATCCACTTTATCTTGAGAGTCACGTGAAGTCGACACCTTTGTATCGGTAGTAGGGGCCAAAGTCCTTCGGCTTTGCTCATCGACTCTAGTCGTGGGTGCAAATGCAGTGCGTTTCTCGCTGTATATCGCTAGAGAGGCCTCTGAACGGTTCTTTCCAGCAAATTCTCACGCCGTGCCTGTTAAAGCCTAGGTTGCTCCCCGTTCTTCTTTTCGGCTTTCCTTTATCCCTTGTTTGTCGGCTCCTCAAAGTGTGGGAACCATCCGACGCATAATGTCGGCTGTCCTTCTCCAGACATGCCGTCGCCTGGGATGCGTGAGAAACGGAAATTCTACACAGGCTGGGGAATATGTCCACTCCCGGATTCTAAATAATGGTCGTGGAAACAGAGGTCAGAATTCTTTACCACCCATTTAGTCCACTTTTCCCCAGCAATTAGGGAAAGGAAAGCGGGCACAACACAATCCAGTTATATGCAAGGTAGTCCGGAATTCATGGTGCAAACTTTAAGGGTAGATACAGGGAATTGTAACAATCATTTATTGCATAGGAATGTGTGGACGCAAGTGACGTGGTACAGGGAAAACAAACACAGGAAATAAAATCACAAACAGGGGAAATAAAAGCAAAGAGATAAACAGTTATCGGTTGGTTACGTTGCCGATAGGGGACAGTAAATGTCCAGCCACCGTTCAACATGATGCATCTCAGTAAAAGAAAACGCCATTCGCAACTGTTCTGACGTCTACGATGGGAGACTTAACGTAGGCCGAAAATACAGCCATGCATTACATGTACGGCCATGCAAATGGTAACGGTAGAGCTGCGCTACAAATGTATTACGTGGAGTTTCCTGATCGACGAATGCTGGATCACAGAATTTTTCAATGGTAACATCGTCACCCTCGTGAGACGCATTCCTTCCACGTCAACAGAAATGATGCTTTTTGACGAGAAACTGTACGCAGTCCAAGCCTAGAAGAAAGAATCTTGAAAGTTGTGGCCAGTCAAGTACTAGAGCTGTTGTTCATCACGTGAGTCATCAGACTGTTCGTAGAGTGTTAAACGAAAATCGGTTACACCTCTTCCATTTTCAGCGAGTACAAGCTTTGAATCCGTAAGACTATCTTCTCCCACTGGCAGTGGATGGTACAGCAATGTGCGCTCAGCTCGACTTCATAATTCATGTGCTATGAACAGTTATTGTAAACATTACACTTGTCAGCGAAGCTTTCAATAAACACTTTCTTTCCTTTCGTCTCTTAGTTTTTGTATTTGTGCCTCATCGCCTCACTTGTACCCATACATTTCTATACAATAAATGATTGTTACAATCTCCAATGTCTACACTTAAAGTTTGTACCATAAATTCGGGACCACCCTATATATATAAAACTGAAGGGAGAAAATATATATTTTTGTTGTCCCCCCAAGAATTCCTCCCAAAATCCAATAATCAACACAATGGTTATTCAGTAGTTTTCTGATTGCCAAACCCTATCCCCTTACATCAACGAATCAGAAATTTGTTTTAAATTACGAAAACGTAATGTAATCATTTGGAAAGTTGGATTTTCAGTAGAAATGAGGAGTGCCACTTTTGTAAAAAAAAAAAAAAAAAACACCTGTGAATGTCAGCTCCCCGACATACGACTGGAGTTTATTCCTTAAAGGCGAATAAATCTTAATGGTCAACATTATTTTTGTCTCATGAGTACCATAGTTGTACTTAATGCAGTTTTTTTTATCGTGTTTTCAAATATGTATTCGAAATTTCTCCATCACCCACAGTTTTTTTAAAAATTTTAATTTCAATTAATGTATTTAAATATTTTTTTTAATAAATGACCATTTTTCCATTGTAAAATAAAAACTCCTAGAGCATTGTAAATTGATGGAACCACATGAGCTAACTCAAATGGTATCATTGCTACTGTTGTGCAAGTTTAGACATGTACAGACACTTTGGCACCAGACACAACAGACAGGCATAAATATGGTCTAGACTAGCATGCATTCATTAGAACAATGTCAGTTGTGAGATAGTAGTGAACCAGTTAACACGTAATTGTGAGTGCTTTGTGTCTGTATTGTTGTATGTTACGTATTTACAAATTTGATTCTTTTAATTTGTTGTTAGTTACAAAATACATAGAGCTTGTTTAAATCATCATAACAACTTATGTTATATATGTGGTGAAGTAACGCTCAAGTCCCAAAGGAGAGACCTTACTTCATTAGTAAAAAAGTGTTATGAACTTTATTTTAGGTGTAAAGTGGGAGACGAAACAAGGACCTGGGCCCCACATATCTGTTGTTTATTGTATTGTAGGCTTCTCACTGCATGGAAGAATGGCACGCGCCACATGCCATTTCCTATCCCTATGATTTGGAGGAAACCCAAAGATCACTCCTCTGACTGTTTTTTCTGATTAACAAACATTAAAGGAATTACCTCAAAATCAAAACATATAGTAGTGTACCATGACTTGCAATCTGCAATGAGACCAGTTCCACGCAGCGAAAAATTACTCATACCAAAGCCTCCAGAATATGTGACATTAGATGAAGAGAGCTCAGATTCCGATAGAAGTAAGGAAGAAGAAGAAACAGTTTGTGGTGATACAACTTTAGAACCAAGCTGTTCATCTGAGCCTCATTTATTGACTCAAGAAGATTTTAACGATCTGATAAGAGATTTAAAGTTATCCAAAAAACAGTCTGAAATGCTTGGTTCCCGGCTAAAAGGATGGAATTTTCTTCAAAAGAATACAAAGATATGTAATCGTAGTCGTCATTCTCAATGTAAAGACTACTTTTCTGAAGAAAATGGCTTAGTGTTTTGTAATGACATTTTTTCTCTTATGGAGACATTTGGTATTGAACATAACCCTATAGAACGGCGCTTATTCATTGATTCCTCCAAAGCAAGTTTAAAAGCAGTGCTTCTGCATAATGGAAATAAATTCCCATCAATACCTATGTAGTATGAAAGAAATATATGAAAACTTTCAATTTATATTGGCAAAGCTTCAATATACAGTGCATGAATGGAATATTTGTGGTGATTTGAAGGTAATTGCACTTATTCTTGGTCTGCAGCTTGGTTACAAGATGCAAGTACTGTTGTTTTTTGTGTCTTTGGGATAGTAGGGACAGAAAAAATCATTACATCAGAAAAGAATAGCCTATAAACGCGAATCATTCATTCCTGAGCAAAAAAAAAAAAAAAAAAAAATGTCAAACATGACGCATTGTGTAATTCTAAAAATGTGTATCTACCTCCGTTACATATCAAACTAGGATTAATGAAGAATTTCGTGAAAGCCATGGGCAATACTTCTGGTTTCATGTACTTAAAACAGAAGTATCCTAAAATTTAGTGAAGCATAAATTAAAGTAGGGATATTTAGAGGGTCCATAAATATGATCACTAATGCATGATGAGAAGTTTGAGGAACTATTAAATCCACTGGAGAAAGCAGCTTGGCAAGCATTCAAAAATGTAACTCACAGTTTTTTGGGAAATCTAAAGGCGCAAAATTACCGTGATTTTGTTCATGAACTTATAACATCCTACAAAAATTTGGGCTGTAATATGTCCTTAAAAATACACTTCCTGCACTTGCACTTAGATTTCTTCCCGGAAAATTTTGGTGCAGTGAGCGATGAGCATGGAGAACGCTTTCATCAGGAGATTTCAGCGATAGAAAAGAGATATAAAGGCAAATGAAATGCTAATATGCTGGCCGATTATTGTTGGACCATCAAGAGGGATACTCCACAGGCGAAATATAAAAGAAAATTGTGATTTCTTAATTTCTAGATGAGTCCGAATGTTCGAATATTGTGTATTAGAAAATGTAGAAAATATTAAAGTGTTTCAAATTATAAATGCCTGTCTCTCGAAAACCTTGCGTGATGAAGAAAAATCGATATCATATTTAAATTTAGGAGAAGAAATGCTATCAGATTCACATATTTTCTTTCTGAGACAAATTTTTTTTTTGTTGCCCAGTGTTATATAGTAGGCAAACAGGGTAAAAAAACGCATCTCATATAATACTGAAACAATGCATGTATTTTCTTCCTTCTATTCATTTTTATTCATATTGATTTGGTAAAATTATATATAATGATAATATACATCAATATTGTTACATAAATATATGTTACTCATAGTACATGAATACATTGTTAAGAAAATTGATTTACTTCACCATTAATATCTCATTTTGAGTATTAATTACATTAATACTCTCGCCACATTATTAATCACTGTGACAAAAGGCTGGTATCAACTAAAGTATGACACGTGCACGTCGGTAGATACATGATTTACGAATCGTGAAATCGCATGAATGATTATAGCATAACTAGTCATCCCCAGTGCTCTACCAGAAACAAAATCCAAATTAAACTCTGATTTTAAATATAGTACTAATCTCCATCCTTCACCTTTATCGAAATCAATATTGAAATCCCCGCCAAGAATGAGTGGAAGTACATGATACAGTTTCTTCAGTATCTTAGAATCATCTTCCGTATATGTTAAAGCTCACATTCATTATATATATAGATATAAATAACAATAAATATTCTTAGAATTTAAAATAATAAAACAGATTTGAAAACTTCATTATTTATATTCACCATATAAGAAATACATTCAAAATGATAAAAACGTTTCAACATTCGGTTCTTTCAATTGTTTCCTTCCTTAGCTCATAAATTAAGAGAATGGTTGACAAGCGGAAGAAATTTTTATGAAGAAATTGTAAAGTATCTGAGATGTAAATGTATTATGAAAAACAAACATATTCATTATTTTATAGTAATAATTTCCTGCTTGGGATTTGAAATTATAAAATTGGTTACATTAATAATCATTTTCAAATTTTTCGTGACAACCATTTGCCTAAAAAATGGCACTAAAGCAAAAATATAGGTTATTGAAAGCGGAAAAAAAAAAAGAAAAAGAATGCAAGTGGCTAAAAAGAGGAGGACGGAAGGAGTAAGGTCGCTGAAGTTGTCTTTCCCTCTTTACTTTCTTAACTCTTTATTCACTCGTAAATGGTGTATTAGGTTTACCACAATTAACCATTATCGGCACTTGGCAGTTTTGGAGTCGAGAGCTCAAACGTCCTCCCGTTGGTGTGGTGTGGTAATTAGGAGAGGGGTGTGCCAGCTCAGGTGTCATCCGCGTCACTTGACCATGGTTCAAAATTACGCGGACCGTCGCCAAAAGCCCTCGTGTTGCTAAACAGTGCGACGTTAATATTCACTCACTCACTCGGCAATTTTGGAGATATTTCGTTGCCCCAAACTGTGTTGAAATTGTCGAATTTTATGCCTTCCGACCACGATTTGCGGACAGCATTATTTTTTTGTTACCATCTGAAGAAAAGTGCTGCCGAATCGCATCAAATGCTTGTAGGAGCATACGGTGGCAATGCTCTGAGCCGTGCGCAGTGCTACAGGTGGTTTGAAAAGTTTCAAAATGGTGATTTCGATGTGAGAAACGAGGAGCATGGCAGACCAACAAAAAAATTTGAAGATGCTGAATTGCAAGCATTACTCAATGAAGATGATGGCCAAACGCAAGAACATCTTGCAGAATAATTGAATTTTGACCAGAGCACTGTTTCCCGTCGTTTTAAAGAAATGGGCAAGATAATATTGGTCGGTAGATGGGTACCACACGAGCTAACGGACCGTCAACAGGAAAACCGAAAAATCGTGTGCGAAATGTTGCTTGCCCGCTACAAACGCAAGTCATATCTCCATCGTATTGTGACTGACGATGAAAAATGGATTTATTTTAAGAATCCCAAGCGTAATCGATCATACGTTGACCCCGGAGAGCCGTCCAAATCAACCGCAAGGCCAAATCGCTTCGGCCGCAAGATAATGCTGTGTATTTTCTGGGATCAGGAGGGACCAATCTATTATGAGCTTCTCAAACCCGGTGAAACCATTAATACTGATCGCTACAAGCAACAATTATTTAATTTGAACGATGCTATACTCGAAAAACGCGAGCAATACAAGAAACGGCAGCACACAGTGATTTTCGTTGATGACAACGCACCTAGCCACCGTGCCAAACCGACCAAGGGCATACTTAAGGCGCTCGGCTGGGAGCCCTTAGGGCGTGCGGCTTATTCGCCAGACTTGGCTCCTTCCGATTACCACCTATTTGCATCATTGGGACACGCATTGGCTGACCAGCGCTTCACTTCTTACGAAAACATCAAATCTTGGCTTAATGACTGGCTGGCCTCAAAAGACCGATCATTTTTTTGGAGTGGTATTCACAAATTGTTCGAAAGATGGGGAAAATGTGTAGCTAGCGATGGATATTGTTTCGAATAAAGAAATATTAACAGTTTTTGCAAATTTATTGTGTTTTTTTTAAAACAATCGTCTCATTTCATTTGCATGCACTTGGTAAAATCTTTAGTTTAAAATAATGAAAACGGCTCCGACTTTAACTTCATTAAATATTTTATTTTATTCAAAAATTTAATTTTTCGAAATCTTTATTTATTAATTTAAATTGTGAAAAATAAAATATGTGCTCTGTTATTTTTTGCAAAATGATTATCTATAATTTTATGTCATCCGATTTTAATATTAGAAATTTAAGAAAAAATATTGTCAGGGAATATATTATAGGGTTATTATAAATATCCGTTTGTTTCTGATATAGGTAAAATATGCGTTGCTCGTTCCGAATCCGAGAAGTGGTACTACATATTAATGGTTGCCGTTTATATTTTGCCTGGAGAATCTATGTGACAGATACAACAATTTTTATTTGAAAATTTGAAAGGTTCTGAAGAAGGGGTTCTGAAATATTCGAAAAAAGATTTGGCGAAAAATATATGATAATAATCCGGGGATTTTAAGTAGAGACTTCAATATTAACTTTGCAGATGATAAAAATCTACCACTAATTGAATTTCTAAATGAAACACTTAATTTAAATATGTCCAATGATCGAAAACTCAGTACTACAAAATATAAAACGACGATCGATGCTGTTTTTACAAACACGTGATACTTAGATAAATTTGAATCAAACACACATTTTCCTTTCTTACTTTATCATAAGCCTATTGTATCTTTTTTAGAACAAAATGAAATAAATGAAAGCACAAAAAGTCTGTTGAAATTAATGACGACAGTGATGCAAACTATTAAAATAATGTTAAGAATTAAGTACACTGAAAATTAAGTAAATATAAATACTATCCATAAATAGTATGATTGTATATTAATTCTTATTTCAATTGAATTACACTGGTGTCCAAAAGTTAAGCACAAATCGTAAAAGGCGATAAACATGGAGTAAATATTCGTAAAATTATTCCAAATTTCTTGCGGATATTAATTGGGTGAAGAAGAAACATTGAGTTTATGCAAAACTTTTCAGTCTACTACGTCCTGCGCAAAACACCGGCGCATGTCGGAATGAAGAGAAACCGATTCACGCAGCATAGGCAGTTCAGACAAGTTTCGTGCAACTGCTGCGCGAAGGAACGTTGTTAACCATCAAACATGGTGAATGATGGCACAAAGACGCCAATTGGACATGTTTACAAAACGAAGAATCGTTGGAATGCTGGAATCCTCACGATCACAAATCGAAGCGTTTCGAATTCTGAATGTGGAGCAGTCTGTGATCTTAAAAATTGTGGCAGAGGTTTCAAAGAACGGGAGATGTTACCCGACAACCAGTATCAGGTCGACCAAGAGTCATAACCCTTCGCCAAGACCGATATCCGGTAATAAGTGCTCTACGCCAGAGGGGCAGTCCTGCCACAGAGCACTGAGTTCGGTGCTCACAGTCGCCACAGGAATAGAATTTCAAGACAAACTGTTTACAGGAGACTCAATCATGCTGGCCTGTATGCCAGAAAACCAGCAGTTTGCATTCCCCTCTGCGCATAAACGCGCTCGTTTGAACTGGAATTTGAAATATCAACATTGGAGTGTGCGAGAGTGAGCCAATGTGATGTTCAGTGACGAGTCCCGGTTTAGGCGGAGTAGTGATTCTCGGCGAATAACGATATGGAGAGAACGTGGAACACGTTTTGAACCAAGAAACATAACGGAAAGTCATCATTTTTCATCAAGGAGAATAATGGTATGGGCTGGCATCATGATGGACGGCCGCACAGACCTCCATTTCTTTGACACGGGGTCTGTGACTGCTCAAAGATACAGAGACGAGCCTTATGTTCGCTTATTCTTGAGCCTTATGTTCGCTTGTTTCGAGGTGCTGTCGGTCCTGACTTCATATTCATGGATGATAAGGCGCCATGTCACCGAGCGGTGCTGATGATGACTTCTTTGAAACTGAAAAGTCGTGGCCTGCGAACTCCCCTGATTTAAATCCTATCGAGCATGTATGGGATATACTCGGTAGACAAATTGCAGCCCTTTCGCACCCACCAAGCTCCGTCACAGAATTGAAATTAGCTCTCCAAGAAGCTTGGAACCGTTTGAGAGCACACACCTCATTCATCATCTCATAGCAAGTATGTTAAATCGCTGTGCAGCGTGCCTGGCTGTCAGAGGGGACCACACGCCTTATTAAATTGCTGAATCAGTATTTTATTTTATTTTTTTTTCATTTTTTCTTTAAAGTGTGAATCCTTGTTAGGCTCAGTTTTCTTTCAAACTGTTACTTTGGATAATAAAATTAATTATTATTACTCTTTTGATTTGTTTCCTTATTTTATAACCATTTTACTCTCGCATATCACGTTTCCCGCCATTCTGATTTACAGTTCCTTCTTTATTCACATAATTATCAATTATGCTTAACTTTTGGACACCAGTGTTTATTTATATCTTATCATAGCATCTTGTACAGCCCGTAATATATTTGAATAATAAAAAAACAATTAAACATGCATTTAGTTGTTGCTCGGAGTGTCAATAGATGTGAAAACCAGATTGATGTTGATAATTTTAACTCAAACATTATGAAATTTCAAATTTTAATACTAAAAGTCCTAAAATTTCACTTCTATGGGCAGTCTCTGTAAATACCAATTTTTTGTTTTGTTTAAAAACCACCGTTGTTTGCTATCGATGTGTGAAATTTGGAAAGTTTAACTTAAGAATTATAAACCATCAAACAAATTTAAACTTTAAAAAGAATTCGCAATTTACGTTTGTGACGGATCTATACGGTTTCCACTTACCTCCTCAATAATTCTTTAAAGTTTTATTTATTTTAACCAATCTCCACCGGGAGCCAAAGCGTGATTTATGCAAATGAGAAATATTATCTAAGTTCGGGTTTCGCGAGTTAAAAAAGAGAGTAGTAAAGTGAAGAGTTAGAAGATTGAAGTCAAATGAATTGAAGCATCGGTAGATCAACAAGCAGTTGTTGACAGTATTAGTTATCAGTTACGCGACGAGCTACGCCGGAGAGCTGAAGATTGAAATTGGAAACCCGAGTGTGGATCCTTAGCTATCAGCCCATCCAGCCAGTAATAAATTCATCACCACGACCGATGTTACAAGGATAAGGTTAGTGATTTAGAAATTTGAGTACGTGTACGTGTTTTGGCTGTAATTGTACGTGTTTGATCTTTCGGGGATTCAGTCGCGATTCCGTAGTTCCGCTAGTAGTAACTCCTTCTCATACTCCACTGTGTTTTATTTCTCTTAAATTTGAATCGTATGGTTGTAGCTTTCCTTTGATTAATAAGCATCAATAAATATAGTGATTTGTAACTATGTCTCTTGAATTCTCTAATCCGCCTACACGTCCAGAAACATTAAACGGTAGACGGGGAGATGATAATCTTAGGGGAGGTTTACACGTTTACTGATGTTTTTCTTTCTGGCGTAATTGACGTCGAAAATTGGTTTTCGATCCAAGCAAAACTTTATGCCTCAGCTCCTTTGACGACTGAAAATCACCAAATTTGGCGAGTAAAAAAAGTGCGTGCGAAAAATTATTTTTTGTTTCATTATAAGTACATATCTTAAATTCTATAAGTTCATTTATTACATCTCTTAATATATATATAAAACAAACATTTCTATAACATTTGTAAAATCTTGATATTTTTTACTCAGTTTGCATTATTTTAAATAGGTTTAAAAAATATAAATAATTATTTACAATACTTGTAAATGTCGTTTTTGTATGTTATCTTAAGATATAATAATGTTAACAATAGAATTTTGAAATTCATTAAAAAATATATCAATATTAAAATTTACTATATTCGTAAAAATTTTAGTTTTCTTAAAAAATATTTTGATGCCTATTTGAAAAATTACGTTACTGATATAATATCAAATTGTTTGACGTTGACAGATATTAAATTTGCAGTTTTTGCGAGAAAGTAAATGAAAACAAATTTATCTTTCAAAATTTTTTAAAATCTTCTTTCATAGAGGATTATTGCAATTAATTCTGAAGTAATGCCATCAAGATAACGTCTGCAAAATTCACGTCTAGATATAAAAATAAATCGTAATCCAAGCTTTAATATTTCTTTAAACGCAATGTATGGGTTAATTTATGCTTCAGATACTAGTTTTTGCACGCTGATATCATTTACTTATACAATACTTACAAATACAAGGTCTCCAAAGCAATCAATCATGTTTAATTTTTTTTGTTTTCGAAATTGCTTGATGTTACCGATTAAAAAGCGAGGTATACCTTTTATTTCGCACTTTTTTCCTGTGTGTGTTGGAGGACAAATGCAATCGAACCCATTCTTGATATCTTTGCAGGTGCCTTTGTTCTTGCAGGGATTGGGTTCGCAAGGACCTGTTAATATAGAAAAAAAATTATGAAACATTTTGTAATTTTTCACAAAAATTACAAAACAATTTTATTATTATTTGAATTTTCAATTTCAATTACGAAAATATTCTGTCACTAGCAAGTTATTTTTTTTCTTTAATTTTATCCCCCTATTCAGTATCATTCAATTTTTTTAACGGTATTTATCTGGTGTCCCAAAAATAGCCGACGATTGTAAAATCAAATATATAAGAGAACAGAAGGCAATTGAACTGTACATTTTGCTGCATTATGTTTTTCACTCTCAATAAGTTTCGAAACTATACTCATGTCCAAAATTAAAGTCATAGATATATTTTTTGTCATATTTTTAAAATGCCGTCAGTAAAACCTATAGAATTTGAATTTTATATATTTTGAAGAACGGGTAGCACAGTATCAACCTTTTTTCCTTTTAGAAAAAAATGTTGTTTAGCGTTAGTTTTTACATAACTACTGGATTATGAGCATTCAAGCATATGGGAAATTTGCCTCTAGTTTCGTGAATATTGCATTATAACAAACAAGTTTGTTTACAGTGAGAATAACTTCTCATAATCGTTTATATGATTCCTTGAGATGGAGAGCCAATGGCAGGCTTGAAGCTGACCAGTCTGAAGCGGGAAAGGGGAGGGGGGCTCGATGAATCCAAGTGGCTCAAAAGTGGTCTCCCTGTTATGAAATCCATTCTAAACAAGTGGTACTATCAACAGGAAGGACGGACATTAAGCACAAGATGACATACGTGAACAATGGCTCATCAGCTTGCTCGTGAGTTTGCTGTTGTGAATGGAAGAAGAATTTCCACGCCTAGCGTCCACTTTGACTGTATCCAGCAGGAAAGACCGAATATTGTGTAGCTGAAAACGCTAGTCGTGGACACCACAAGAATGAGGGCGTGTTATTTTCAGTGATGAGTCGAAATGTACCAGACAAAATGGATCTAGTCGAGTCTTCACGTGGAGAGAAAATGGAACCAGTTTTCATCCCTCCTACGTAACAAAAATTGACAGATTTGGTGGCAAAGAAATTCAAATAAGTGACACGGGAAAAATGAAACGGCTAGACCGATTCTTTTGAAATTTTGTGCGTAATTCAGTAGGAAACAGTTGTTGCCTGGAAACTTGAAGTCATACAATTCTATCGATGCAATTTGCGATACCAACGAAGCTGTAAATTATCCAGCAGAGTTTTTGAGCTCATTGGATTTGCCAGGCATGCCACCGCACCATTTACAACTGAAGGTTGGATCTCCGGTTATATTGCTTCCTAATTTGAACTCACCACGGCTGTACAATGGCACGTGATTAGTGATGAAAAAATTGATTGAAAACGTTGTCAAAGCTAGCATTTTGAATGGCAACTTCCGGGAATAAATGTATTACTACACCACGATACACCGTGATTCAAACTCTTTTGAATCACGGAACTGGTCACTGGTCTAGAATATGCTTCACAATTCCTTGAGGAATTTACTAAATCAGCAAAACTGGATTCTCAATAAAATACAACCTCAATTTTTTGTCTCATATGCACTCTATAACATAAAAAAAGGACGCACCAAAAAGATATACTAGACAAGCTCGATTGCAGAAGAAAGATCTGGTGATCTGGTTGGTCAAGAAAGTGTTTCACAAGCTGTAAGACAGTTCACAGCAACTTGTGCCGTATGTGGTCTGGCATTATCTTGCTGAAAAATAAGACCAAGGTATTACAAAAGGAACAGTACCAAAACAGTTCTCAGAATGTCGTCGATGTACTTCTGTGCTGTAAGTGTCCCTCTAATGACGATCAAAGGGGTCCGGATGTCAAAAGAAATGGCATCACAGACCATAACTCCTGGTTAAGGGCCTGTGGGGCATCCAATAGTGAAAGCAGGTTCGGCACGCTGACATGGGCGTCTCCAGACACGTTTTCAATGATTGTCTGGAGACATCTGGAAGCGGGATTCGTCTCTAAACACAATACGTTACCAGTCAGCAGGATTACAATCTGTTTAAGCCAAGCACCACCGTGATATGGCCCGGCAGTGTACAAGCGTGAGGGGCAGAAGGCATAGTGGTCGGTACGAGCGTAAATTTCACTCTATTATCTGTCTGTGAATGGTCATGGTGGACACTCATGTGCGGGTTTCTCATCTTCTGGGGGATGATAACGATGAACCAAGCGCTGGGACAGTTGATCTGACAATCAATCAGTCTTTTTGATCTGCTGTGGCCTTAGGTTGACCGCTACCATCACGACACTGAAATCTTCCACTGTCCACTTATTCCTGCCAGCATCTTGTAACGGCCGCATCACTTCGACCCATATGATGAGCGATTTTCCGATTTGCCCGACATTCCTCTTTCAATCTAATGATACGACCTCTTTCAAACTCTGACAGTTGCTCGTAATGAACTCGAATCTTTCGGCAAGGCATTTTTTTCAACCGTTGAAATGTATCCTAAATCGCAGTGCAACAGAAATTATGACCATCAGATTGAGAATCGATCGCTTTTTAAAGACACCTGCTGAGTGCGCAGTTCGGTTGCGTTGTAGCTCTCGCTATTAATTCATTGGACATCAAATTTTAACTCTTTGTATGTTCGATACAAATGTATTTGCATAAGAAATTTCATTACAATCAGGCAATTCCTTCTTCGTGCGTCAGTTTTTGTTTTGTTTTTTGTTATAGGGTGTTCTTGAATGAGTGAAAAATTAAGACACTTAATATAAGTTTTAAGAAATGGCCACTTTTAGAATGTTATTCAAAGAAACATTGTACGTTGTTCCTGTTCCATAATTCTCTAGTCTTCGGTAGCAATGAATCTAAAGTTTAAATAGCGACTTCTTCATTTTTTCCTGAACTGAAGTAATGATAAATAGTAAAAATTAATGTGAGCCCTACACTTAACTCTTGATGAAATATCTCAAATAAATCTTAAGAGTAATTAATAAATGAATTTTTCATTTTTTTCACTGCAAACTGTATAAACTGCTCTTAAACAAGATTATATAACTATTAAGAATTCCTGAATTTACAATAAATTTTCTTTGCGTTATTGAACTATTTTACTTACAGATTAAAAACAATAAAAATAACTTACCTACGCATTTATCGCTTTTGAGGCTATAGCCCTTTGGACAGATGCATGTCTTCTTTGAAGAAAACCATCCATCTGGTTCAAATGTACAGTTGGCTCCCTGACCACATTCACAAGCTAGAAATAAGCAGAACAACTGTAACTGCTTAGAAATTTTATATGTATATATAAACACATATAAATATATATATACACACACGCTATATATATATGTGTGTGTGTGTGTGCATCTAACAGGAGTAGATTTCTATAAGACAACTGCTGTATGAAATAAAAATTAAAAATTTGAGTAAATATGATTCATAATTTAATGTTCATAATTTCAAGTATATATATATATTTAATACTCACTTTAAATAAAGTTACAGAATCATCTTTGGAGTTTACTCCTTAAGGATCGATTTTCATATAAGGTCCACGGTATGGAAATTTTATGAGGAGTGAAATTTATACAAGCGTTAACAAAAGAGCGTTACGTCCACTGAAAAACCCGATGGGAAAAGATTTTTGACATTTTAGACGTTTTAAAACTATTCTTGTCGATTTTAAGACTACAATCTTGTTTTCTGTATCAAAATAAAAAAAAAATAGTTCCTAAATAGGAAAGTTCATTTATTTCACCACGATACGGTTAATGTTTTTTTTTAAATACAAAATAACCAAATTTTGCATTTTTTACGGTTTCTTTCTAAAATGAGTCTATATCGATACGTTTTTATGAAAAGAATTTTTAAGTCGCTCTGTATGGATTTCTTATCATTATGAATCCACTACAAACGTTAATGCTTTGCTTTTTTAGAATCAGTGATTTAAAAAATGAAACACCAAAAACTTCTTTTTTTACGATTTTTTAAAAAATACTCAAAATTCTAATTAAACATTCAATAACTTTGTCATTCATGAAAATAATTACACGAAACTTTTTCCGTGAGTCAAACGTTATTATCCATGATTGAAAACAAAGGCTTAAAAATTAAGGATTTAAAAAAGTTTTTGTGTTTTTCGTCTACTACCGTTTCTAATAATATAATCTAAGTATAAAGCATAAATTATTTTTACTGTTACTATCACCGAACTTTTGTTTGGAAAAGGGTACTGTGTAGTCTTAAATGAGTTAATTGGATTCAAATTAAAATAAATTGACGTCGTGTTTTAATGATCTCTATTTTGAATATTGCTTTCACTGGATTACAATCCGAATGGTTTCGCGACAACATATGCACTTGAATACGTTTTATAAATATTTTTAACACAGCATGTTAATTAATACCTTTGCATAAATTAGGAGTATATAATCCAAATTCAGGTGGACACTCACAAACTTCTTTTCCGTTCTTCTGCACACATTTCCCTTTGTCGCATGTACATCCTGGGAAAAAAAAACAATTAACATCTTAAATGTGAAGGATCCTTTTTAAACTTACTATTTTAATACAAACAATACTAAAACGCATAATAAAGAATATTAATAATTACCTCACTCTAACAAAAGGATTTACGCGAATAGCTTCACATTTATTTGTTTTTTTTGGCTAAAATTGAATGAAGTTAAAACACTCCCTGTGACGTCGCTTAAAGAAAGAGTCAGGGCTATTGTGTGTGTGGCGATGGATGATGTCATTTTCCATTTTGGTCAAATAGTGACACCTGAGTTATAGCAGCCCAATCTTCGAGCTTCTAACGTGAGGATTTTGGGCTTCTGCGGATGAAGGGTACAGCAGTCTCTTTACGGAGGGTCTCCAGTGGCAGCAAGACCATCGTAAGGCCACCGAAAAGCGAGTCCAAAGAAATCAGAGGGTTTCCGTGAAGAAAATCACTCGTGGCATGGGAATAAGTGTCAGATCGGTGCGGCGAATAGCAAAAACGGAGTTTGGACTGAAGCCTTACATGTGGCGAAAATTTCAGCTCCTCACTGAAAGAAACAAACTCGTACGGCTCCGAAGATGTCGAAAACTTTTGAGACGGGCCGCAATTCATCGCTGGGAGAGATTCCTTTTCACTGATGAGAAGCTCTTTGCGGTTAAACAAGTTCATCTCCCAAAACGATTGAATCTGGTCTGTGGACGCTCCAAGCACTTCGGCAATTGTTGAATATCGCCAATATCCAAATTCGGTCATGGTCTGGGGCGGAATTTGCGCAAGTGGAAAAACACCTTTGGGTTTTGAGGAAGAGGGCGTTAAAATCAACCAAAAAGTGTACCATAAGGGCATTCTTGAAGCTGTTGTACTTCCGTGGGCCCAAAAGCATTTCGGAAATGCAAAGTGGACGTTTCAACAAGACTCTGCACTAGCTCACAAGGCCCAAAAGACACAAGAGTGGTGCAAGGCTAATTTTCCATCCATGATATCATGTGAAGAATAGCTACCCTACTCGCCGGATCTCAATCTCATGGATTACAGTGTATGGTCCATTTTTGAGTACAGGGCCTGCACTAAAACATACAAAACTTTAGACTATCTAGAGTAATTGGTTCTGCGGGAATGGGATAGATTAAAGGTAAAAGACTTGAGGCCCATTGTTGAAAATTTCTGCAAGCGTTTGCGCCTCTGCATTGCTGCAAACGGCGGTCACTTTGAAACCAGTTAAATTTATTTATTAGTATGAGTGTACTCTTCTTATTATTTGTTATATTTTGTTAATTTCTTAATTTTTTTATAAAGTTATTTAAAAATTGTTTGTCCAGGTTTTTTTCCCCGCTCCCTGTATAGGCCTGGGTATATAATGTAATGTTTCGATTTGAACGAGAAAATTTATTTTTATTTTTCTGGACTCCCGATTTTTTCCCGATTTTTGATATGATTACGTCTAGACTAGATGAAGCACCCGTTCTTTGCATGAGTTAAATTAAAAAAGAGCAAATAAAACTCAGCCATTATTGTAGTATGGCTTTAAGGAGGATGAAAACCGGTGCAAGAAAAAATACTCAAAAATTTAAAGTATTTTCTTTGATGAGTCTCACAATATAAATAACTTTATGCAAACTGCAATTTCTCCCCACGTAGACAAAAACGAATTATTTAAGATTAACACAGATTTTTGAATGTAAGCAGATACAGCGTAAGGGTTTCAAGCGCGTGTTCTTAGGCTTTGTTGATGCTCATAGCAAAGCCAAGACGTTTCAGGAATTGACATAGACAGAAACGAATTATTTAAGATTAACACAGATTTTTGAATGTAAGCAGATACAGCGTAAGGGTTTCAAGAGCGTGTTCTTAGGCTTTGTTGATGCTCATAGCAAAGCCAAGACGTTTCAGGAATTGACATAGACAGAAACGAATTATTTAAGATTAACACAGATTTGTGAATGTAAGCAGATACAGCGTAAGGATTTCAAGAGCGTGTTCTTAGGCTTTGTTGATGCTTATAGCAAAGCCAAGACGTTTCAGGAATTGACATAGACAGAAACGAATTATTTAAGATTAACACAGATTTTTGAATGTAAGCAGATACAGCGTAAGGGTTTCAAGGGTGTATTCTTAGGCTTTGTTGATGCTCATAGCAAAGCCAAGACGTTTCAGGAATTGTTTAGTCTGGAATAGAGCATCTGATGGAATGATATCTTCGGGATGGAAATATCTTTAAAATTGATTTTACAGTAAGAATATATAGTTCATTGAACAACATAAATCCTTGCCAGATGGGTAGTTGTTCCATTACGCAATCCACTTTCAAACCACAAAATTTGGAAAGAAATAATCCTAAACAAAATTAAACTAATAGCTAATAATACGTGAGCAGTTGAATACAGCTCATAAAGTAATTTTTACATAAAATTATAGAACTGCTTTAAGCTGGAAAAGAAAGTTCATTAATAACTTGAAGATCTATTAAAAACGAATAAAATATGCTCAGATTTAATAAAACTTTAAGATGAAGAGCTGCGAGCATATATAATATGTATTTATATAATATTTATAAAAAAAGTCTTAAATTGAATAAGGAATTATAAACGAAGCAGTCAAAAAAAAATTACTACAACTCACAATTATATGCAAAAAAAAGTACAGTTCATAAAATAAACGAATAAATATGAGGCTGTCTTACATTGAAAAAAGAAATTGTAATATTAGCATTAATGGCAATTAAAAACTTTCTCAAAGAAATAAATCAAATCTCTTAAGCTTGGAATTACTTGAAAAGATAAAATTCGCTTAGTTAAGAAGAAATATTTACATCAGAATGTAAATGGCACTATAAACAAATTCATATTGGCTAACCGAAAATGAAAGCTTTGAAAGAATACTTTTAACGATATGATTTATTTGAAAATCAATTTTAATTCTTCCACAAAGAATAAAGAAACATGAGTACAGCTTTAATTAAATATATTTATAATAAAAATATGTAACACATTCTTTATATATAAAAAACTGCCAGAAGCATAAATTTTCGCATTCAGAAACAGTGACATCATGTGACGTCATATGGACTGTTAAGTTGGAAAATTGCTAAAAATTTTAATTAGGAAAAATCTAAAGAGAATTTAGAAATTCTCTTTTCGAGTTGCTCATCATCATGGTTTTATAGCTTCAGCACACCAAATTCCAGGTATCTAAGTTGTTCTGTTTTTGTGCTATATTGCGGGCACTCACAACATTTTTTCTTTTATTTGTAAAGATTAACCATTCTTATATATGGATTTTCATGCCTAAAAGAAACTGTTAATGGCCATATAAACAACTATTTTGGCATGGTGGCGCCACAGCTTGGCGATCGGTCAACTTTAAAATAATTCTTATAAATTGTAAACGAATAATGACAACGCATAATGTTGCAACAGAAATATTTTGCCTTTACTCTAACGCTTGTCGTAAAAAGAATTCAGTTTGATCTAAATACTTCATATTAGGAGTCGCATCGATAAATTGAATTGATTTTAAAGATAAAAATGTTTGGATTTTCAAAAATAATCTCATTACAACAGTGCCTCTAGAACTTTGAATATTTGCGACCCAAGTTTCAGTGATAACTTTCATCGCGCCCCCGTCATACAACATCTATGCATCGAATGGAATAATAATGATCGTCGACGCTAAAGCTACACAATGCAATTTTAATTATAAACAACACGATTATCAAGATAAGTATATAATTTTGTATATGATAAGTCCATTTGTTCATTAGTACTTATTAAACATGTTATTAATTTGTATTAATGAATTAAGGCTCAATAGTTTGTGCAGTACTGATACATTTATCAGTACATATCAGTGTGAATTTTATTTTTTATTATGTGAAAGTATTTTGTTTTGCTTTTTTTCAGAAAATTGATAATTATTTTAAATCTTTTGTTTTCGTCTTTTCGATATGCTCTCGCCCCCCACGTAGGGTTATCCCGCCCCCTAGGGAGGTGCGACCCACAGTTTGAGAAACGCTGCATTCCATTCCATTCGATTAATACACAGTCAAAAACATTTTTGGTATTTTCGTATTATACTGTCGACCAGTTCCGCCAAACGAAAATACATCACCAGTTCAAAAAAAGTTGTCAAGCGCTGTGCTCATTGCACAAAGTATGCAAAGATTACTTGGCCAAATTCTGGAAGGACTGGATTATATTACTTCATCTATATTGAAGATACTTTAATAGTTAATAGTTAATAGTTAATAAGATACTTTTAATCTATATTGAAGATAAAAACTGTATCCTCTATCCTTGCAGAACATCTTTCTCACATTCAAAAGTCTTCAATCGGCTAAAACAACACAACTCAACAATTAATTTATCTAAATGTACTTGTGTGTCGGAAAGCGTTAAATTTTTAGGATATTAAAAATGGTTAAACCTCTTTACCCGAAAAAATGGCAGCAACTGAGAACTTTCCTTAGCCAAAAACTGTATCTAAGACTTCTCATTAAAATTTTTATCGCCTATTTCTACGTAATGCAACAAATAAGCAATTTTCTATCAATAAAATGTTCGTTTCTTCAAAAAAGAATAACAAAACTCCTCTTGTTTGGACTCCTGAAGTTGAAGATACTTTTAATTCCTGTAAACAACAACTTAAAAATGTCACCTACTTATCTCATCCTAATAGTACAGCGCCTATCTCTCTCATGTGTGATGCATATGAAAGGGCAATTGGAAGTTGTATCCAGCAACAAATAGAAAAAGACCTTTGGCATTTGTATCCCGAATTGCAGCAGTTACATCAGACAAGACCAGTGACCTTAAATTTCAGAAGCTACCTTTGCTTCAGTCCACTGACTATATTTACTGTGATACTTCAACGGACAGCCCTTTTATACCAGAACGTTTCCTTACGAGATAAAGGAAACCTTCATTTATAAGGCAATCGTAAGCAATCCAATATCTGATAACGGTTGGTTCCTGATGACATCTAAACCCTCTTGTGTACCTGTAAACCCGGCTAGAGGTCTGGGAGAAACAGAATAATCCATAGACATGTTTTTCAATCTAATCAGTTTATTAATTCTAATTATTAATCAGAAACACACAATACAATTCTAATTAAGGTATATGATTTATAGTAGAGCGTGGAGGTGAGATTCTATAACACGGGAATACTACTACAGACCCTCAACTGAATCGAAGACAGCTTAAATACGCTCAAATATAACTACGTCGCACACTAATAAACTAGCTTCTATTTAAGCAAAGTACCTGAACTTTTTATGCATCGGATCCTACAATGGAAACTTGCAGGTGATCTCTTCGGCTTGATCACTGTCGTTGGTTCCATGCTCTGTAATCTTTAACTAACAACTAATTCGCAGACTTTATGTTAACTCCTATTTGCACACTCCAACGTATCAACTTCAGCGAGCCAACTCCAGCGTGTCAACTCCAACGTGTCCGCTACTCCAGCGTGCCAAAGCCTCAAACTCGTGAAAACAGAATTTATATAATATACCTCATTTACCTAATCAAGTTTCCTAACTCGATGAAAGTTGGTTGAAATAAATATTTTCCTTATATGAGGAGATATGAAGGGATTAGTAGAGCCGCGTATAGATCCGCCACAAATATGACGATTCTACACTCCTTTATGTTGTTCTTGATCGACTGAAGAAGAGTATCCTTCGACCTGAGCCACATGAAAGAAGCACTTATTCAATGACCTTTCAATTCCTACAAACATCCAGGTTCCATTCACTCGTTTGTTTCTCTGTTGTGTAATTTCTTATACCAAACATGCTTTCGTCAATTTCTACTATCAAAGCTGGACCTCCAAGCATTGAACTATCGTACACACACATTTTCATGCATACCTCTCTGCAAAAACTCATCCAATCTGTGGCTGTTTTATTCGAAGCATTCAGTTCAAACGAAATGAAGTCACGTGGTTAGCCTTTCGCTCCCACATATTCGTTAACATGAGAATCTCAAGCCTACTTAGCTTACTTTCTTCAAACCAGCTTTTTTTCCTTACGGATCTCTTGATACGATGTTCATTCGCTCTTTTTTTCATCATTCCCAAATACACCCGTCACTCGAATTATTCTTAAAAACAGAACACTCAGCACTGAGAGAAATCAATCCTTTTTCCATGCACCCATGTATTACAAACAATTTCCCCTTTCGTTCCAAATCATGAAGAAAAAAAACGCAAATCGTACCTTCCAGGCATAATCTTCAAGATAAGTCGAAGGAAAAAACGAAAAAACAAAAAATGAAATATTAAAAAGGTTTGAAAACTGTAATATCCTACACGGACACGAAATTCTAATTCAAAATAAAAAAGAAATTAAAAAAAAAAGAAATTGTGTTAATTTGAAAATCG
This sequence comes from Trichonephila clavata, assembly GCA_019973975.1. Taxonomy (NCBI): domain Eukaryota; kingdom Metazoa; phylum Arthropoda; class Arachnida; order Araneae; family Nephilidae; genus Trichonephila; species Trichonephila clavata. Next base: position 15,248 of record BMAO01016438.1, on the reverse strand, counting down.
TCTGTTCGTGTTGAAAATATCGCACACAATTTTTTTTATTTAACTAATAGCAATTTTTTAAAAAGAGCACGTGACCATATACGCATAAGACCACAAATCAAAAATCAAGGGTTACCGAATTAAACAGTGTGCCGGAATGAATTCGTTGTTTAACCATGACAGATAAAAATCACGAAATCCAAAGACCCATACTACACTTGAGCCCCCATTTTTAAATATTCATGATAAAATTATATTGCTGAAATATTTGCAATATTTTTTGCTTTTTTAATGTATTTCGTTGCATTTAAATCAAAGTACCGATCTAAGTTTGAGGAAGAAAGTATAGATTCCAAAAGGTAAAATACTGGTTACGAATTTAAAATGGTAGGAAGTTTTAAATTTCAACACATATAAATATTTATCAGTTTTGGTTACATTTGTGAGGACTCTACGGTGGAATTTATAAGCAAAATTATCCCCTTCATGTATCATGTAATAAATAATAATTTATTGTAGTCAACATGAACAAGTGAATATTCTCTTTATTTATTTATTTCTTATATTTACAATATTAATCTATAATTTCAGTTTCTATGAAAAAGATACTGAATTAAATTTTATAGTCACTTTTTTTGAAACCTCATTTTAAAACAAAAAAGCAACAGTTTTAATTTTTAACAGCCCTTTTTTTCCAGTTTTCTTTCTTTCTTTCTTTTTCATTTTCGTAAACCAGGATAATAAAATCAAATCACGATATCGGATGATGTTTTGAAGGCGTTAAAGGTTTTAAAATGCCTGATAATTAATTTGTTACAAAAATAAAACTGATATACTATTTGGATAAAAGATAAAAGGAAACAAGTGTTAGATACCGTTAACAATCTTTTTCTAAGAAATATTAAAAATTTAAAAGGATAAATGTTTTTTTATGCACCTACAATAAAATTTACTAAAATTTCAAAGGAGTTAAATCTCTCATATTAACTGAATTACTATGCCAATAAATTACTTATATTTATTACTATTGCTTAGGTACGGAAGTTTTATCGGTACTTATGTATTATCGCAACCTAATGGCGACTTAACATGAAACGAAGCACATGGATGCCAATTCAGCGCGTACGGAACAAAAAAATCGGGGTTGCTAACTTGGCAAGTTATTAATTAATAAAGTTGGTGATTGTTGCGATAATACGCAAGTACCGTTTTACGTTTTTTTTTAAAATTAGTATTACAAATATTGTTTTGTACGTATTGAAATGTTTTAAAGTTTAGTAACAGAAGTATTTTGCTTTGCATTAGTTATAATCCAACCCGACCAAAGAAAACTTACGGAAATTGCATTTGAGAAAGAATCTATCTGTTTCACACCCAGGGATTTAGAAGCGAATATATATATAAGAACACTTTACACAATCGACCCATTAGCAGTGACGTACCGTACACCCCCTTACCCTCCCCCCCCTCATCGCGCGGGAATGTGCGCCGGGTTCGAGGTGAGAAGGATAACAAACTAGATCTAGTGGCAATAAAATTCATTCACCCTTTAAATGTAATAATGCATACCTTAAATCAGCGTTTCGCAAACTGTAGGGCGCGCTGTCCTAGGGAGGCGTGATAACTCTACGAGGGCAAGCATAGTTAAAAGTCGGGGAAAAAATTATTTTTAAAAAATTATTAATTTACTGGAAGTAAACAAAATATATTCTGATATAATAAAAAATAAAATACACATTTACTCATATATAATGCATTCATAAATGTATCAGTACTGCACAATGTATTTTATTATTAATTTAACAATATAATAATTACCAATAAACTCATGGGTTTGTCATATATAAAGTTATATACAAAAATTAACACTTCTCTTGATAATTGGTACGGTTTATAATGAATCCCTTAACTGCCGATTAAAAGTTACGAGATTCGTTCTCCAATGCCACCGTTTTCCACGTAGGCACGCGTATGTAATGCATTGGGTGGGTGGGGAGGAATAAATAAGTGAATCCTTCGCAAACACTGTCAAGGTCCTTTTATTGCATTCCAAAGCCTTCTGAATAATTTTATGGATGGCAGTGCACAGAAAGGATTGTACTTCGGAAAGACATATTTACGCCCGGGACAGCTAACGCTTTACTTGAGCGAGACGCCTATGTACTCCGGTGGCACTTAAGATGTTGTATTGTAGCTTTTGCATCAAAGTGTATAATTGAATTAAATACATTGTCTTATTGTATGGAGGAGGGGCGATGGAAATTATGATTGAATATTGGGTAGTAAATATTGAAACTTTGGGAAGGACTGCCTTAAACGCAATAATGCATCAAACATACCTAAAATGCTATGTTTCATCAAAATTTCAAATTCACAAAAAAATATTTTTCAAATGTATACTACATATATTACTCTGCAATTCAAATACATTACTTGAGTCTAAACAAAACTATTTTTTATTTCCATAACATGAATAAGAGAGAAAATTAAGCAAAATTCGTTCAAAATTATACAGGACCTACAAAACAAACTGAGTAACTAATTACATACAAGAACCCAAGGTTCAAGCTTTACTCAAATATTACAAACAAAATAATGAATTTGAGGTACTAGTGAATTCCCAAATCAAATTTATGTCCTATAAAGCAGTTTTTAATGAAAATTTAATTTAGATAAATTCGATAAAGGGGAGTGGAGGGTAATTTTTTGATGATTCAAGATAAATTTGCAGCGCCAAGTTTACGAGATGGATGTATTGCAGTTTTATTATTTTTGACTCTTCCAGTTACTGAAAACAGCCACTTTCTAAATTAAAGCCAGTAAAAAATTACTTAAGCCTTAGAATGTCAGAGGAGAAGCTCTCCTATTTGTCTTTGACAAGTATTGAACAGCAAGAGGCAAGAAATATTGAATTGAATAAATTAATAACCGACATTTTTTTGCTAAAAAAATGTGAAACATCAATTGCGTTTTTTTTGTGTGTGTGATTTACTTCTTGTATCTATAGTGCGGTACTGTTAGCTATTAGTGTGTTCGAGTTTTCTTAAGTGTATCGTTTTCATTTAAGTTATCAGGTTATCTGTCGACTGTTCCATTTTAATAAATACTCTCTAACTCTTTTCTAATACTCTCTAACGCTGTACGTTATTTACTTTATTTACTCAGACAAATAAATTTTGTATTCAGTGCTAAGTTTAATTACAGTTATGTTATGTGTAAAAGTGCGTTATATTATGGTTTTGCAATCCTTTGTAAAATCCGGCTTGGGGCCTAAACCTGATTCTGCAGGGGAGCTCTGCTTACGCCACTGCCTCATAATGTAAATAAATTAGGAGATATCAAGCTCTATTTCAAAAAGCTTTCCCACAATGTGCTTAAGTTCTTCGCTCAGCATTTTTCTTTTACAATTTCTTCGTTCAACAGTTGACTTTATTGCTTAACTTAAATGTCTTTCTCCAGAACCACAATATCATGAAAACAATTAGATAGAGGATATCACAGGGAAATTTGTTAAGAGTTGGGTTAAACTGAAATTTTAATTATATCTTTTGTATTCCTTAAGCTATGAAAGCTAAGAAGATAAATTTCATTGAGTTTGGAATTTCGATGGAATTGAAGTTAATAAAACGCATAAAACTTAAGTAACGTCCCAAACACAAAAAATGTAGTTAAAATTAGCATCGTATCAAAAACACCCCTTTTTTCCTTTTCACAATGAAATACATTTTTTCAGTGCTTCATCTTTCAAAAGACTAAGGAAGAGAAGTAAAATTAGAATTACAAGCTAATTGGATACAGTGATTCGAATAATTACGGAAATAAAATTACCTGCATGTAATGGAGGATCTTTTGCAAAGTCTTCTGTTACGTCGTCAATATTTTTTTCATCTGGAAAGTCTTCCACTTTTTCATCTTCTTGCAAATTTAAATCCGACCTAATATAAGCAAACTGCCACAAAAATACTGCACATACGAATATCAGCAACTTTCCCATTATAACACAGTCATTAATTGTATATTTCAATCCTTAATAAGTACACAAACGCAGCGATAAAAAATTTAGTCTGTTCTAGAAATTGAATTTAAACTAAGTAAGCTTACTATCGTGATCTTTGTAATTTATCTCTAATATCGTAAAGAATAAAAAATAAGGGAGTCTTATTGTTTCTCCATTGTTGTTTTATCACTAAACTTCATTGTCATTTTGTGTTGTGGTATCAGTGCTATAGCATTGTTTCAGATAAATTAGCGTATATCTAAGCGTGCATCTCGTTGTGAATCAAGGAATTTTGAATTTCAGTTATTAATTCTAAGAAATTCTTGGAATTTTCTCATTATAATCAAACTACTAACATACGGAATGTCCCGAAAATAGACCCTGAACTCTGCACTGCCCGATTCCTCGTTGGGAGTACATAAGAAATATCCAAAGAGCTGTATTTGTACGATCCATAGTTATAACGAGAAAAATATAGTAAGTGTATTACAATGTATATACAGTGATACATGAAGGTTCATGATGGGACTTTGGTGCATTTATGTGCTCCTGTACGTGGCTGGCAGGATACAGCATATCCTGGACGCTGAATTGAACGTGGGGTTTTAGCTCTATGGCCACCTTGATCACCAGATCTCACACAGGTTATCATCAGACATGAAGCATTGGGTGTATCGAAACTTAGTGACTACAGTCAAGGACTTAGCTGCTGGTCTTCATGCTGCACTTACTTCAGGGGACACTGCATTGGGGTGCATTCATCCATTCCACGGCACGCTTAAGTCTGCCACGACTAGGGATTGCATTACCGGTGTATACCGGAATATCGAATACTTGTATTTTGAGCCATTTGTACAATTTTGTAATACCGGTATTCATAAGTATACATATAATATTTTTGGTATTTACTAGAAATTTTTTTAAAATTGCCTCCATAGATTGCCAGCATATCAAAATAGTCTACGTTTTTGTTTTTATGTCGAGCTAATTTAATTAGACTGGGAAGATAAACTTGCATAGTATAATCAAGAGAAGAGATAAATATGGGAATCATTCAAGAAGGCTGGCTAAAACTACCCTATTACAGCTCAAAGTATTATAACCCATAATACTGAATAACTTTAAAGAACATAAAAAAAATCAGTTGATAATACTTCGGTTTGGTTTCATTATTTACATGACAAAAAAATAGGGTGGTACAGTATAAAAAATGCTGAAGAGTCATTAAAGTGAATGGAGGAAGTACAAGCGGATTCCACACACATTAAAAAACGAAACCTGATGCAAATTTGTTAAAGTGGAAAGAATCTAACTGCGATAAGGATATAAATTTAAGCCCAGTTTCTAAGCCCAAGCCATCAGAGATTTTCGATTATTTAAAAAAAAGATATTTTAGATGAAATTATAAGTAAAATGAAAGCATTAGATGGTTTCCCATTTCGAATGTTTTGCACTTCTAATAAATTAAGAAAATCACTACCCACCCACGGTTTTAAAAATTTATACCAACATTAAAAATAATAAGACTTGGATTAACTTTTGCAGCAACATCCATGCCAGAGCTCTAAATTCCAAGTTTTGGAGTCTTGCGCAATCCCTAAGTTATGGCTCTCAATCCGGTAGGCAAAATTCCACATGATAACAAAGCCGCAGCAAACATCTAGGGAGAATTTTATAAAAATATAAACGAATTGACTTTTAAACCAGATGATGTTACTGTCAAAAATAAATCTAAGGTACTGATCCACAATTGCCGTTCTAATCACACTGGATTACCCATTTTTAATGACAATTTCTCATTGAAAGAATTTAATATTGCTCTGAATGTCATGGATCTTAGTAAATATCCGGGTCCTGATGGCATACATGGTGTTAAGATTGACCATCTTGGACTTCATGGAATGCGAAGACTTCTGTATCCCTTCAATCTCTCTTGGAGACTGGGTCATCTCCCTAGAGAATGGAGGAGAGCAAAAATCATTCCTATCCTTAAGCTGGGTAAAGATGCTAGCTTCTCTGAGAGCTTTAGACCCCTTGCTTTGACTTCCTATGTTTGCAAACTCATGGAGAGACTTGTCCTTGCTAGGTTGCAATACCATCTGTATTCTAACGGTTTGCTTCCAAAGGAACAATATGGTTTTAGAAGAGGACATAGCGCATTCAACCAGATTCTGTTTTTCTGCCAGTGTCCACGATGCACATAATCGCATTAATCACACTTCTGCCGTTCTCTTGAACATGTCTAAGGCCTTTGACAGAGTTTGGCACCAATTTTTTATTACCAAACTTCACGACTTATTTAGTAATAAGGGCCGGGCCCTTCTTAGGATTTTAAATTTTCTTAGGAATAGATCCATTAGAGGAAAATACAACAACGCTTTGTCAGACCCGTTCGGCCTTGAACAGGGAGTACCGTAAGGTTCGCTCCTTAGCCCTGTTCTGTTTTCCTTATACATTTCTGGGATTGACAGAGAGAGATTGCCAAGTTTTGTAAAGTGGGTATATTTTCTGATGACATTATTATAAGCAATTCTGGCTTTGATATTAATGCAATTGAACTTAACCTCAACGGTGCTCTGAGAGAAGCTTATTGTTTTGCAGAACGCTATATATTAACATTATATTTACCACAAACAGATATCTCACAGCTACTAGCTTACGATCTTTATGAATGGAATTAAATTAAACTATGATAAAAATGCTAAATGTTTGGGTTATTTACTAGATCAGGAAATCACTAGTAATAGACACATTGAAAGTCAAGTGGCCAAGAGCAGAATTAGACTTTATCTCCTCAAGTTCATTTCCGATCTTGACTGGGGAGCTGATGCAAACACACTTCGAATCACCTGCGTTTCCCTAGTTAGCCCAATATTGAAGTATGGTCTCCGCATCTATGCATGCGCTTCCAAATCTAATCTGGACAAGCTGGAGAGAGTTCAACTGAGTTTTGCTGGAATCATTTCAGGATTTCAACCAAGCTGCCCGAATGACATTGAGAGTAACCTGCTCCCACTATTGTTCTGAAGATCTTATTGTCTCTCAAGATTGTCTCTAACAAGCTTCCCAGTTCCGGTGATCAGCATAGAACCAACAGTTGGTTCGCGACTGGACTTTCAACCAACGTCTGAGGACCCATTTTCTCTTGCAAAGACGCTGGGTTTGTCTTTTGCTAAAGTGGAACCTCATTATTTATGTCCAGTGAGCTTTAATCTGAAACTTGAAGAAATTAATTCTCATGAAGAACTTCTGTCTAGATTTGTAAAAGACTCTGAGATTCCGGATCTCATCAGACAGTTGGTTTTGGAAACAATAAACTGTATCCCCCAGAGACACTTTTAAAAATCTATACTGATGGCAGCAGAGGTGATGGGGAATTTCTGGTAGTGAAGTACACATCCTTACTCCTACCGGAATTATGAACATTAAGATCAAAAATCTAAATTTTTGTTCAGTTTTTAGATCGGAGCTTATTGATATCAGAAGGGGTTTGCAGTTCGCATGTAAAACCGAAGTTCAATTTCAAGACGTTTGGATTCTGACTGGCAGCCGTGCTTCAGTTCAACGTCTATCCCCCCATTGGACATCCATACGGGACCAGACTCTACCCGTGATATCCTTAATCTTCTTGATCGGAATTCTTCCAATCATCGTGTCCCTTTTCAGTGGGTCCCTTCCCACGTGGAGATTGATGGCAACGAGAAAGCCGATTTATTAGCCAGGACTGCGGCTGAGGAGGGGGTGAGCTGTACTCGGTCTCTTACATTCAGTGAATTATCCTTCCTTGAGAAGATTGAACTCAATCATCTTGGATGAACTCCTCCTAGTCATCCTTGGTACTTCGGAAGAAAAATCCAGGAGGTCCATTCATTATTATGCCTGGGTAATACCAGTTTGCTTTTTCATGCTTTGGGAGCTGCCATATAAAAGCTCTCACTTTTCGTCAGGGTGAGAAAATAATTCCGGAGTGCCACTGGTGTTATTTCGAGCTGGTTTCTCCTGCCCACATCTTGGCTTGTTTGAGTTTTAAAAAGGAAGAGGTCCTTCTGGACTTTCTTCTGTTTTCAGAATTCCTAAATTTATTTTGGATTCATGCTAGACAATCTGGGATTAGAAACAACAACATAAGTTACAAATTATTTTTGTGATATTTACACTTTCTAATAAAACTGGCAAATAAAACAAAGAAACACCGCGTTTTCTTTCTTTTTCTAAAATTTCTACTACTTCCGGGAGTATTAAAATCAGCATCCTGATATTAAGATCTAAAAAATACCGAACACACCGGTATTGAGCTTTTGGTCCGATATTGTAATCCCTAGCCACGACATTCACAGCAGGCACTTTGTACATCTGCCTTTTTAAATATTTTCAAATACAGTTATTGACGTGTCTAATGTAGTGTTTTTTCCCTGCACTGACATCGACATATTTTGTTTGCATATTTGTCTAGTAAACTACGGATCGTACAGGTACAGTTCTTTAGACATTTTTTATGTACTCCCAACGCGGAACCTAGATGTGTAGATTTTGGGCTCTATTTTTGGAACATCCTGTATAATTCTGATTTCATTGGTTTATTTCTTTACTAACAAAACAAGAGCTATTGGTGGAATCCCGAAAGAAGACCAAACTCACCCGAAAAATTTTAACGGTACCAATATATCATATGCTTTCAAAAATAGATTTTTCGATTTTAGTTTTAAAAAATAGTGTATGTTTTTTTTTTGTATTTAAAAATTTAGGACACTCATGTGTTAGTTAATAAAATAACCCTAAAATATGAAAAACAAAATTGATGAAAATGCAAACAAAGACCACTCCTCTTTTGACGCAATTTACACAAACTTGAGTTTTATTTACGTCAACTTTTTTCCCTTTCATTTGAAGAAAACCAGACATCTCTTCAAAGTAAAGCTCGTACTTTTTCTTCTATTGTTACAGCTCAATGATCGTCAAACCTTTGTGACAGAAGAGCCAATGTGTAAGTGAAAAATTAGACTGCTGATACCCGAAGAAAAAGGAGCCTATGTGAAAAAGACTAATGATATGAATACGCTTCCGCTGGTAAGGGTGGAGGGCTTGGGTAGCATTCGCTATCTTGCTCCATTCAACATTTTTTATTACTTGGGTACAATTTTATCCGAAAAATTATGTTTTACATTTCTTCGTAAACTAAGAACTGTGGAAGAAATTTTTATTTCTGTGGCGTTCAATATAAGAAAAATCATTGTGAACATTTTATTACGTTGTGAATTTAAATTTCAAGCTTCATGTACGAAATTCTGTACCCATAATACTGTAAATGTTTTGTTCTAGAATTTTATGCTTATATTAATAATTAAAATTGATTTGGGTTGTTCTTGCATACAAAAGTCATTTATACACTTTTTTTTATTAATCTTAAAGCTTGTCATAAAATAAGGAATATGTTTTTCTTTCGTCTGTTGGGGGTTCCAGTGTATCTCGGCAACTAAGTAAACGTTTTAGGAAATCGCTTTAAAGTATGTCTTCCTGTGGTGACATTTTTATTAATCAATCGGAATCTTAAAGCTTTAGAAGTATTTGTAAAATTTTCAATGGTTCTCAGTAAGCTTTGTTAATGAAATAAAATTTTTAATAGAGAAATAACAATATTTAACTATTTTAAGGCAGTCAAATATTTAAATGTACATATGGAAATATGCAGGTATTATTTACACAAAGTAATTATAAAGTTAAAAAAAATGGAAGCAATTTTTACTAGGCATAATTATTTGTTTAATAAATCACGAATGACTGAGCAGCTGCAATATTATATGCAAAGATCCGTGATAGCCCGACTCCTGTTATATCGTATATTTAGTTAGGATTAATTCTCGCATAATTATCCATAGATTTATTATGTTTACGAAATCCATTATTTATAAGAGTTGTTCCGTACGCCAAAACGTTCTGGTTTTACGTAGCAGCGACATCGTGTGTGAAAAGAAAAACGTTTTTAACCCCAATTGGGTTCATTTTTAGGTGCCAAAAAAGAAGTTAAGTTCAACTAAAAGTTTCCCTCTTACGATTAAGTAAATTTTCATAGCTTTTAAGTAACGGAGTAAATACAACATTTTCATTCCTAAGCGAAACTCAAACCCGGAACAAAATGAAAAGGGGAACTCGAAAAATTCCTTTTGCAAAAGATATCGAGCCATTATTGCCAAAGTGTTGCATAAGACAAGATATTTATTCACTGAAGGTACATTAAGATTAAAAACGCATCAAAAACACTCGAGCGATTGCAACATCGCAAGAAAAGGGGAAACCAATTTTGGTAAAGGAATATCACCGATAAATTTATAGCAGATACACAATGGAAGGTAGATAACTCGATCTTAATTTAACCTGGAGTGAATGAATATTAACATCGCCCTAAACAGCTACACGAGGTCTTTTTCTCGTAATTTTGAACCACGATCAAGTGACGAGAATGACATCTGAACTGTGTGTGTGTGGAATCCTTCCACATCACACCAATGGGAGGGTGTTTGAGCCTCAATGTATTTAACATGCATAGGCCTCCTATACATGGTGGGTAACAAGTCCGTTTCCTTGACTTCTAGGCTACTATGGTCACAATTCAACTTGGAAGGAATTTTCCTCATATCACCCATCACGAATTGATTGCTTATTAACCTCATAATATTTGGAGCAACTCGTGGACTATTGGCGAAGGATTCATTATATTGAATCTGAGTGAGCTGTCGACTTCGGTACCCTAGGGATTATGTTCACGAATCCGTTGTCGATGTGTCACGAACTCGAGTCCTGGTGCCACTGAAGATCAGCCACGTAGAGGGGCTGATGCTCGCTAAATGTTTTTGTCTTTCCATTGGCGTGGTGCGGTAGTCCGGAGAGGAGGATGCCCGTTCAGGTATCGTACTCAACCAATTTTCAAAATCACGAGGTCCGTCACCATTAGTCTTCGTGTTGCTTTTGTGTGCTACGTAAGCATAACCCTCATTCGCTCTAGCTGGAACCTACTCTTCAAACTTCCACTTCGAAACAACGTGATAAACTTGAACTTCTATAGATCCAAAGAGCATCTACCTCGCTACACCGCGGACCTACACCAGCAGCAAAACTCGACTGAAGCGCCGAACGTAAAGATTAGAAATATTTTTAAAGCATCAAAAGAAGCAGTTATCAGTTCTTATAAATATATTACTTAGTTATTAGTTCATATAAATCTAAAGAAAATTAAAATTTTATGTGTTTCATTGATTTTGCTTGCTTTTACCAGTAATGGACTTAATTTTGAAAATATGTTCAATGTGCAAAGTTTCATAAGGAACAGTTTTAGACACAAAGAACGTGTATGTATGTGTTGTAAGCGAATCCACCATGTGACGGTGGATGTGCTATCAGCAGAGCCTCTGCGAAATAAATCCCGATGTGCTAGTGGAGAGCCTCACCTATAATCTTTTCACTCTCTGAACTTTGAACCCTAGATGGGGACATTCAGACTTTGACCAGCTCGTGAAGGAGTCGGGAACACAGTACTTGGAGGCACTTACATTCTAATTTGTAAATATTTTGCTTAACGCAAGCTTAATTAAAGAAATTTTAATAGAATTCCTCCGATGGTGAGTTCCTTACCCATTTGCGTTGAAGGATGTGTTTGGTTAAGATTGAGTTAGGATGAATTTACATAAAACCTAACAATTTTTTGGAGACATATTGAAAATCATCAACGTTCTGACTACTACCACGGGATCACGCATCAGACTGAATACGCATGATCATATCCCACAAACCTAGCAGTGGAAATTGGAACTATTCTAGATGTACACTACAAGGCAAAGTCTAGTGAGAGAAAATATAGGTTGTGCTACTTTAGCATCCCCAGTGATGGGGAGAATCAAAATAACCCTTTTTCATGCTCATGGGTAAACAATCTCAAATACGATTACTTGAAACCCGCCTGAAAATTACATTGAAAGAAAATATGCATACAGTTGCTTAAAATTATATTACATAAACATACATAACTAATAATAATAATAAAACATAATAAAAATCTTAAGGTATGAAAAATCAAAAGTAAAAAAAATTTTCTTTTAGAAATAATTAATTGAGATAAGGTCCATTAGATGCTTGAATATAGTCTATTTAATCTCAGTTATTAGTCTTGAAGGAAATGTTACACGTTTACCTGATTTGCTTGTTGGTATGTTTGCTGTTACTGGATGGACTGCAGTAGTAATAGCATCAGAAATGGTATCCGGAAAACCCTTGAACACAAATGCAGGTGTAACCTTACCAAGTGACACACAGCCTTTCTTTCCAATTATATTAATGGCTATGTGTTTGTCATTCGTGATAGAACTTCGTGTGGCCCGGTGTAAGGCCGTGACAATGATGGGAAACTTTGTCAACACGGAGGAACACATGCACAGAAGTTTTTGAAAACCCATGAGTGAATGTCAACAAGGATTTCAAACTACTCATTTTGTTTTTCAACAGTTGCACAAAGCAGTGAAGATGGGTTATCAATGCATATCCCGGCTGGTAGACTGAGACAAAACATCACGCACTAATTCTACATTTGAAGCAATGTTGTTGGGTTTTGCAGCTGCTCGCAAACCAAGAAGAACTGCAGCTAAAGCTCTTGATATTCTCATAAGCCTTAATGCGCTATTTAGCACTCTGTGAAAACGTTGCTCTAAACCGTTTGCTTTCGGATGGTATGATATGGTTCTCATGCGCTTTGTGCCCAGGAATTGTGCTAATTCTCTGAAAAGTGCAGCCTCAAATTGTCCACCTTAGTCAGTTGTTAGATAGGCTGGACAACCAAATCGAGAAATCCAAATATCAAAAATGGCACGGCAAACTGTTTCTGCAATAATGTTATCTATAAATACTGCTTTTGGCCACCTGGTGTACCGATCGACAGTTGTTAAGCAAAAATATTTTCCTTCTGATGGTGGTAAAGGACTTATAAAATCAACATGAATGTGCGCAAATCTTATACATCAGGTAACTTGAAAGCCCTTTGAGGCTCGTGTGATTATGCACTTTTGAATTTTGACGGGCAATTCAGTTCTGGCCTTCCTCTTTCACTATTTTATGTATGTTGGGCCAAACGCATCTTAATGCAATGAGTTTGAAAGATTCTGCAGCACCATTTTATTTATTTATTTAACAGATGCCTGGCCACATTTAAGCTCAGGTCATTAGGCAACGAGCTCTCCAATATTTCTTTACAATATAGCTCGAACTCTTGACCCGTTCAGGACCATGATCACACATATATGTGATCAAGAGCTTCTCCCTCTAGGGCCCACGATATCATATATCGGATTGCGCTTTCCCTGCTCTGAAGCCCATGATCACACCGGAGTGATCTGAGTTTGGAACGTTTTAATATTAATTTTCACAAGGCTCTAGATGGTGGTTAAAGTTCGTATTTTTACGATTAATGTTTCACAAAACTTTGAGCTTCAGTACGTAATTTCAGTTCCGAGTTTTTTTAAAAATTAGATCCGGAATATTTATGAATATAAATAACTGCACGTGTTTAGATTTTTCGAGATAATCGGAAATTTAATGTTTTATGATTTATTGCTATCTGGATTTCTGTTTATATTTTGACTAAGTTGGAAAATTATGGAATGCTTATTAGTTTATTGGTCATCAAACATTTATAATAAGAGTTTCAGTATTTATTTTATTTGTGGTTCATATTTACAACAATAATTTTAATACTCAAAGTCATTTAAATGGCAGATCTTCAAAGAACAAACGCGACGACTCATTTTTAACGAATAAGAATAGTTTGTTCTTACTGACTCATTATTAATTATCTAAGAAGAATCTATATTCTTTTTCGTTGCTATCGCAACCAGAGTTGCCATACCCATAAAAGAAGAGAAAACACAATACTAATTGTGATACTAAAAAAGTTATGAGTAATATACACTGGTGTGCAAAAATTAAGGACGAAGTCGAAAAATTAGCATATCAGCTGAACGAAGAGGCAGAGTGGACAGAAAGACCAATCAGGAGATTAAGTGAGGTGATGAACGGTAGCACATGCGCAGATATGCAGGTAGACGTAATGGGGGAGTGTCTGAGTAGTAAAGCATGTTGTCGGTGTAAGATTAGTATTTCTGGCAAAGAGATTGCACACCGAATAGCAGTTAAAATCACACCGAGTTGCTGCCTCAGCGAGAAATGGCGAATAATCAATCTGTTAGACGACATCTGGATGCTTTTACCCGAGGTCGAATCAGTGGGAAGTTGAAGGAAGGTCGCAGTGTGACAAGTGTGGCTGCAGAATTCGGAATTGCTCACAGCATCGTTTCACGACTTTGGAGACAATTTCAAACTACAGGAACAGCTATCCGGGGGTTCAGTAGTGGTCATCCACGAGGAACCACACCCGCAGTTGACCGGTATATTGCCTTACAGGCCAGAAGAAACAGGCGGCAGACAGCGGGAGAAATCGCTAGACACACGACACAGGCGACTGGACGACCGATATCGCGTTTTACCGTGGCCAGAAGACTGCACGGTGGTGGTCTGTTTGCACGACGCCCTGTACGGTGTGTACCTCTAACGCCTGCCCATCGGAGAAGGCGTTCTCTGTGGTGCCGGGAACACCGGAATTGGAGAGACAATGAATGGGAACGAGTACTCTTTACAGATGAGAGCAGATTCAGTCTGAGTAGCGATTCTCATCGCATACTCATCTGGAGAGAGCGGGGAAGCCGCAATCATCCCTCGAACATCATTGAAAGGGACAGGTATGGAGGTGGCGGTGTTCCCGTTTGGGGAGGCATCATGCTTGGTAGTCGTACAGACCTTCTCATCTTCGACGCAGGTTCAGTCAACGGGAACCGTTATTGTAACGAGATTCTTCTTCCATATGTGCGTCTTTTTAGAGGCGCTATGGGTCCGCAGTTCCTTTTCATGGACGACAATGCACCATGTCATCACACAGTAGCTGCCGAACAGCTCTTGGAGAGTGAAGATATTGAACGTATGGATTGGCCGGCACGATCTCCGGATCTCAATCCCATCGAGCATGTATGGGAATTTCTAGGCACACGCTTGGCAGCTCGTACCTTACCAACAGTAACGATTCCGGAGCTTCGATTGGCGCTGCAAGACGAATGGGCAGCAATGCCTCAACAACTCATTGACACCCTCATTCTCAGCATGGGCAGACGCTGTGAAACCTGCCTAGCAGTCAGGGGAGATCATATCCCCTACTAAAGACCGGATATTTCTTGCTGGACAC